>JAVTVY010001581.1:0-34641 GCA_036873755.1 Hanleya hanleyi | reverse complement strand
CTTATATAGGCTCTGGCTCCCAGAATCCTTTGCGCGCCCAAACATGGCAGCGTCCATACAGCGAAAGTATAGACTCAGGCGGTGTTGGATTTCGTGTCAGATCAACAGAGTTCGACTTCTCTCGCCCGGTTTCGATGCAAGATGCGTGTCAGGGATATCTACACTTCCCTCGCTGAAAGTTTCAGCGCACAGTTAATACAGGTAAGTCGAATATCCACCATTATCGGTCCATTCACAATGCTATTTACACTGTCAGCATTAGAACGAAAATAACATTCTCCAGGTCATGGGCATTTTCGTCACACTACCCACGCCTTCGAAAACACGACGCCCTCGTCGTGAAGCTCGGCTCAGCTACCAATCATGGGTGCATAGAATTAACACGCAGTCTTTCCTCCGAAAGTGTAGATAGTCCACAGTATAATAACAAAGGCTTCAATACGGTAGAATTACATCAGACGTTCCTCCCAGCCGTCTGCTGGGTCGTCACTGAAGGAGGAGACATCAGGTCCCCTGCTTCACGGCACTAACCAAACACTGCCGAATTACATTAATCCCGATAACGCGCGGGGCGTCTAATCACTCGACCTCGGGTCGTCCGCCGCGGTTCTGTCTCGGCCTCGGCCGGGGGTAAAGCTTCCATCTCGAGATCCAATGGTGATGCAGACTGCAAGTCAACCTCGAAATCGGCAAATCTCCGTGGTCGCCGTATCTCACGCCCGCCCCGGGTCAATCGAGGTCGCCGGTCAACAGTCGGCGTTCTGACGACAGTCGATGGTTCCATGGGGTAAGGAAAGATAGCCCCATGCCCGACGCTATCATCTGATTCTACATCTCCATCGTCGCCAGACGTTTCTTCTGACTCACTGGTGGACATCTCACGAGCATAGAAAGGCTTCAGCTTGTCATGGTGAACAACCCGGAGACCTCCGTCCTCATCTGCAATGCGGTAGGTCACGTCCGTGAGAGCCTCCTTTATCACGTATGGTCCTGCCCAGCGATCCCGAAGTTTCCGATTCTCTCCACGTCTTGGAGCAGAAATGTACAGGTAAACCTGATCTCCAGGTTTATACTTTTGCGGAAAGGCCTTGCTATCATATACCCTCTTCTGGCGCCGCAGGCTCTTCCCAGTCACTTCTCGGGCGTTGCGATGAATCTCGTCCATCTCGTCCCGTAGTTCTCCTACCCACTCTGTAGGTTCCACTTGCTGACGTGGAGGAGCTCCCAGTACCAAGTGAGATGGCAGAGAGACTTCTCTTCCGAACACCATCATATTCGGCGAAAATCCTGTCGTTTCATGGGCCGTAGCACGATAGGACATCACTACAAGCGGTATATGCAAGTCCCAGTCGCTTGGATGACGGTCAACACTGGCATGTAGCATTTGGGCTAATGTTCTGTTGAACCGTTCAATCATGCCATTCGATTGGGGGTGGTATGGCGTCGTCCTTGTCTTCCTCATCCCCAAAATTCGGCACATCCCTTTGAAGACTCGGCTCTCAAACTGGCGGCCTTGGTCCGAATGGATCGCCATTGGAACACCGAACTTGGTCACATAGTGTTCCACCACAGCCTGTGCAACAGTAGTAGCTTCTTGGTTGGGCATGGCAACGGCTTCGACCCAACGGGTAAAATAGTCTCCGATGACCGCAATATACTGGTTTCCACTGCCCGTCTCAGGCATTGGCCCAAGGATATCGACTGCAATCCTCTCTCCCGGACAACCAGTCATCTGTCCACTGTGTGGTCCTCGCGGTTTGCGTCCAGCCTGCTTTCTTCTGTTACATACATCGCAGCTTCGGCACCATTGGCGTATGTCCGTCTGCAGGCCAGGCCAGGTATAGGCCTGCCTCACCTTCGCTAAAGTCTTCTTTACTCCGAGATGTCCACCGGTGGGACTGTCGTGGCACTCTCTTAACACTTTACGGCGCAAGGAACGAGGTACTACCAGCAGTCGTCGCTTGACCTTACCACGGTCATCCACCCAACGTCTAACCAGCAGCGAATCGCAAATCTCCAACATATCGAAGGCACCCCACAGGCTCTTCGTGACGAGTCCGTACGGACTGACGTCTTCTCGGTTTGGTCGGCTACCTTGCCGCACCCAGTCGAGAACAGGTTGTAGGTCGGGATCTTCGGCCTGGGCTCGGCCGAACCCTTCGGTTGGCGACACCATCTCAATCACACGGGCGGCTGCCTGAACGTCATCGCTGCTTGATCGACCACACTGTTTGCATGGGATACGACTCAGTGCGTCGGCGTTACCATGTTTTCGACCCGGACGATGCTCGATGTTGAAATCGTAGACGCCAAGGGCCTGGATCCAACGGGCCAGCTGTCCCTCCGGTTCCTTGAACCGCATGAGCCATCTCAGCGAGGCGTGATCGGTGCGAAGCAGGAACTTCCGCCCAAACAAGTAGTGTCGAAAGCATTTGACGAAATGCACAACAGCCAGCAGTTCTCTTCTCGTCACACAGTAGGCTCGTTCGGCCTTCGACAACACGCGGCTGGCGTATGCCACGACCTTCTCTTCTCCGTCTATCACCTGTGACAATACGGCACCGATGCCATAGTTACTCGCGTCCGTGTCCAAAATGAAAGGGAGCTTAAAGTCTGGCATAGCAAGCACAGGCGCGGTTGTCAGCTTGTCTTTCAGGGTGTCGAAGGCTTGCTGCGCTGTGTTGTCCCATATGAAGACTGTCTTCTTTTCAGTTAACGTATGCAGCGGCGCTGCAATGGTGGCAAAGTCCCGGATGAAACGTCGATAGTAGCTGCAGAGACCCAGGAAGCTCCGAACCTCGGTCTGCGAAACGGGTGGAGGCCAGTCTCGCACAGCACGGATTTTCTGTGGGTCAGTTCCAATCCCATTCTGTGATACTACGTGGCCCAGATACAGGACTTGTCGTGCCCCCATGACGCACTTGGACGGCTTGAGCTTAAGACCATGATGTTTTAACCTCTCGAAGACCCCATCAAGACGCTGAATCATCTCGTCAAACGTTCGTCCAAAAACGATGATATCGTCAAGGTAGACGAGACACGTATCATAATGGAGTCCTGCTAGGATGGCTTCCATTAGCCGCTCAAAGGTCCCGGGCGCATTGCACAGCCCGAACGGCATAACACGGAACTGGTACAGACCTTTCCTGGTTGCAAAGGCTGTCTTGCATCTATCTTCGGGGGACACTTCAACTTGCCAGTACCCTGACATTAAGTCAAGGGTACTCCACCAACTTGCACCTGCTAAAGAATCCAGAGAGTCGTCGATCCTCGGCAACGGGTAAGCATCCTTCTCTGTGATCTTGTTCAAAGCACGGTAGTCAACGCAGAAGCGCATTTTCCCGTCCTTCTTTTTCACCAGAACTACCGGCGCTGACCACGGTCCACTGGATGGCTCGACCACTCCACGCTGTAACATGTCCTCAACTTGCTCATCGATCATTTCACGGGCGTGAATCGGCGGTCGCCTCGGCGGAATGCGGATGGGTGGTGCACTTCCAGTCTTTATGTGATGTTGTACCTTCGTCGTTCGACCTAGATCAGTATCGTCCTTAGCGAACAGGTCAGTATATCGGGTGACCAAATCTTCTACAGCCAGGGCTTGGTCTGTCTCTAGGCCTTCGCTGGATCGTCGAACCAGATCTATAAGGTGGTCTGGACATGCGCTGGTCGGCACGGCGAGTCTCGGTCTACTAGGTTTCGCACGGCTCGGCGTCGACGCTTCGGCCGCACTCGAAACTTGGTCTTCCACTACTTCTACTTCACCCATACGACCGCACAGCGTCCCGGCCTGGACTACAGTCGGATCTGAGGACAAGTTGAGGAACCTCAGGGTGACTTCGCGGTCACGGTCAATCTCGGTGAGAACCCTGGCCACCATGGCTCCTGTCTTCTGGGTAAACTCCGGTTCGTTTTCGATCATCCCTACCTCGCCTGGTAGGCCCCCACGGACTTTTCCTGTCACAACGGCTTCGGCTCCAGCTGGAATAGTCACAGTCTCGGTCACGGCTACACGGTAACAGCCTGCGCTCCCCACGACCTCGCATTGGATGTAGCGGCCACCGTACTTGACCCTGTGGCGCTCCGTGTCGATCTTGGTACAGTGGGTGCTGAGGAAGTCGTACCCTAGAAGCGCGTCCACTGTCAGATCTCCGACTATCATCCTCTGTGTTCGTGTGGTACCGTCTATAGTGATTTTGAAATCAGCTTCACCCTTCAGGGGCATCAGCGTACCGTCAGCCATACGAATACTAGCGTAAGATGGGCTACTCAAGGCTGGTCTGAGCCGCGGACTCAGCTGCTGGTATACTTTCTCGCTCAGGAGGGAAATCGACGCCCCCGTGTCAACACAACACCACATCTTCACTGGCCCGATCTGGGCAGGCAAATAGAGTCCAGCTTCCCCGGAAGTATTAACTTTGGGAGGACTCTTGGGCGATCTCGGCGGTTTAGAGTCATCTGCTTTGGATACATCCGGGCAGTCCGCCCGGTAAGGACCCCTTCTGCCGCACGACCAGCAAGCATTACTTCGTTGCCGATTCCCATACGTCCGTTGTTGACCTCTGGTGTATCTTTGTGGTCGTCGCCGTGGTTGAGGCTGAGACTTTCGCATTATTTCTTCCATCAATTCTTTGATCTGTTTTCTCAGGCGAGCGTCAGATTCTTCGTCATCCTCGGAGGTTGCAGCTAATCCCTCATCTTTACTAGGAACCGTGGACTTCGCGGTTGCCCAAGTCTTACGGCGTTGCGAGGACTTGAATGCTTCTACTTCTACAGCAGAGTGTACAGCTGCATCTAAGGTCTTCGGCCGTGTCTGCCATACAAGAAATCTAAGTTCGTCCCCAATAGCCTCCAAAAACTGATCCTTTGCCAAGGTATCCTGTACGTCATCCCCGGCATCGGGATATGCCTGTTGTGCAAGCCGAATTAATGCCTGAGCTAGGCCCGGAAGATCTTCTGACTTCTCTCGGTATCTGGATTTTAACTGCGTTTTGTACAAATCTAGTTGATTCGGCGGGGCAAACCGCTTCTCCAAGGCATCCCTCAATCGTTCATAGTCAGCACTTCCTGGTTCTGATTTCAAGCTGGCTAAAAGCTGCTGGGCAGATCCTCGGAGGGCGACGGCCAGATATTGACCCCGTTGTGAGTATGTCCATCCGTTGATAGCAGCACAGTGGTCGAAATGGGAGAGATAATCCCGTAATGGCGTTGTCCCATCATAGGTAGCTGCCTTTGCCGCCGTCAACATCGGTCGCCTCACCTCAATAGCAGGGGTTGAGGTTTGTAATGGCTGCCTCCAGCTCATGGGATCATCTCGTCCTCTCCTCGGCGGCGGCGGCGTCTGATCGCAACCCTGCTGCGACCCGGACACACATTCGGTTCGGCGGTAATCACCAACCATTTCGGCAGTTCCACAACCCGCATTCAGCTCTGCGGCGTCGTTTTCAGTGTCCGGTCGTCTGATCGCCTCTCTTTCCTGAATCTGACTGGCATTGATTTTGGACATCTGGCTCGTTAGCATCGATACACTCGACTGGAACGTCCTGGCCATAGACCCGATGGTTTGTCGTAGCTCGGCAATCTCTTCCATTATCTCTACGATCGAATCGTCGTCACGGTGTTCGTATCGGCCCCCGAGACCGTGGTTATCAGAACCAGAGTCTTTTGGGGCTCGATAACTTCCATTCACGTCGGATAACGTCTGCCACGAAGGTATCGGCGACGGGTCAGCTGGGGGAGCCGACAGCACTGCGTCTAGTTCTACTGTGGACAGGTCTAGCAAATCCACACTCTTCGGTGCCTCAAACGCTGATCGTCCGGTCCCCACTCCTCGTCGTGACTCTTCTCGGTCCCTTGGTGTTGGCGTTGTGGACAGCTGCCACTGGCTTCTCGTCCTGCCTGACTGCGAGTCGCTATCCGCTGGACGTAGTTCGGCGGCGACATCTCCAATAGTCGTCATGCTTGGTTTTCTTGTTTCTTTCCAGCGTGGTCCCTTCTCCATCGGTTTCCCGGTGTTGGCCATCCCACCGCTGCCACCAGTTGTGACGTTCGAGCGGTCAGAAAACGTCTATCTTTGCGGTGTACACGAGACTTGAGGCGGCCTGGTCTCAGGCCCCTGTGACAAATTGTCAGGCTGATGTGAACGCAGTCTCGTATGACTGGAATTGGCCAACGAGGAAGGTCCGATTCAACCTGTCACCTTGTCTGGATCGAGGAGGTAGGATGGGAGGGACCTGTAGAAACAACCAAGGCAATAATAAAGTAATAATATTGTATTCTGCAATGTACACAGCTCTGTACGCGCACAATACCTGTAATAAAGATCCCTACTCTAGAGGTAGTTATCGTTAAGTGTTATCTTTATCTTAAAGAGAAAGACTAATAATATACAATATATACAAGAGACCCTATCTATGACGCGTCACGGCCCAGCCTCGTCCAGACCGGCTCTCGTCGTGGTATGGTACGGCGTCTCAGGTTCCTCTCCGGTCGTAGGCGTAGCCCCGGACTGTATGGAACGTCTACCGTGTCTAAGATTACACGGCCCAGTTCATCTAAGCGTTATTAATCGTCTCTGGAATCCTCTCCGTATCACTGCCTCTCCTAGCAGTAGCCCTTCGGCGGGGTCGGTCTGTACAGCACACCACAGCGTCTTCGGCGGCAGCCCCTTTCGGCTCGGCAGACCTCACGTCTTCGGCGACCCGAATTCGGCGGCCCGAATTCGGCGACCTGTCTTCGGCTCGGCAGACTTCACGTCTTCGGCTCGGCCCGAATTCGGCGACCCGTCTTCGGCTCGGCACACTTCTCGTCTTCGGCTCGGCCCGAATTCGGCGACCCGACTTCGGCCCTCACGGCGTTGACCCAAGGACGAGTTAATAGGCTCAGATTGTCTGCATATATATGTGGTAATAACGCCCTGGTCTCGGAGGTGTATTATTACCTTACAATGTAATGTCAATTAATACCAATGATTTGTAATAGTATTCAAGACTTGCAGCAAAGCATAATTCGAACCCTGCGGCAGTGTAAATATGTACAATGGATGTAAGCTTGTGTTATCAGTTACTCCTAGCCGAGGCCTGTGAGTAACTAGTGTAGGTGAGTGTGATTAGATCTATTCCGTCCCTAAGGCCGACGATCTGGTGTCTGTGTGTGAGTATATGTAATCATGTAACATGGTATTTGTGTGATGGGCTGCAATGTGGGATAGTTGGTGCTCTGTATTCCCCGTTGATGGACATCTCGTCTTCAGATACTGTGCGTGTTAGTATCTTATCCCCGTCTGGCGGTTCGTCTCGTCATCAGATACTGTGCGTGTTAGTATCTATTATCCCCAAGCTATGGCTTAGCTCTCGGCTTTCCAACCCTTCGGCAGATGGTTCGGCGCTGTTTCGGCAGTCAATTCGGCACTTTCGGCACTTTCGGCGCATTCGGCGCATTTGCGGCGATCCTGTCTCTGTGCTCTTCCGCACGATGTGCACCCGCCGATCGTCTGGGACAGATTGCCGAACGTCCATTTCTCCGCGTCTTATATAGGCTCTGGCTCCCATAATCCTTTGCGCGCCCAAACATGGCAGCCCCCATAAAACGAAAGTATAGACTCCGGCGGTGTTGGATTTCGTGTCAGATCAACAGAGTTCGACTTCTCTCGCCCGGTTTCGATGCAAGATGCGTGTCAGGGATATTTACACTTCCCTCGCTGAAAGTTTCAGCGCACAGTCAATACAGGTAAGTCGAATATCCACCATTATCGGTCCATTCACAATGCTATTTACACTGTCAGCATTAGAACGAAAATAACATTCTCCAGGTCATGGGCATTTTCGTCACACAATGAACGGACGGCGTTATGGGAAAATAACAACCTGTAACCATTTCGGTCATCTATACGCGGTAAGACTGATCCTGGGATCGTGTGTATCCATTTCAGACTACTTTCGGCATATGCAAGAGGGAATTTCCATAAATCAATACCACGTGACTTCGTCAGCCAATCCGCTAAAGTCTACCGACGTAACCCCAACGTAACCCGCCATTTTCTAGTCATGTGATGATCTACTTGTTCAAAATCAACCACCTCGCTGGGGGTCTAATAACACCCCAGCCACCAGTCAGATTTTTGGACCGGATTCGGGGCCTTCGCGCACATCGCCGGAAGTGACATCATATGTAGTAAAATAGATGTTTAACGAAAATTTTGATTACTTTTCAAGTCTGCATAATACCTCCGTTGACCTAGCGTTAAAAAGAATTATCTGGAGATAACTTCCCCTGTTTATCTGGACAGAGCATATGAAAAGTAGTTCGCTCATGTGCAACACTAAAGGAGTCGTTTGGTCGGATTCAAACTGAACCGTGCGTTCGTTGGTTGGTTTCCCCTATACGTCATAGCAACGTAGTAAAGGTCAACTTCCGCTATTGGAGGCAGGGATGTTATTGGAGCCTGCGAAATGGAGCATGCGCTGTGGGGAGGTTGGTTCAAAATTACAGATCTACCCCACCTCTTGGATGATACGAAAGTTATTCATACATATATATTTTGTAAGCCCAGGCAATATCTGTTTCCGAGGTATGTATGAAAACCTGTAATTTATCAGAGTTTTCGAGTCTGTTCTCCGCCGGATGAAGGCCGAACAGAATCCGGTAAAACACCGGATATCGCTCCGCGATAATGGAGACACACGATTCGCAAGCCATCTTATGGATGGCGAAGTGTACGCAAATGGGGAAAAT
This sequence comes from Hanleya hanleyi, assembly GCA_036873755.1. NCBI lineage: Eukaryota > Metazoa > Mollusca > Polyplacophora > Lepidopleurida > Hanleyidae > Hanleya > Hanleya hanleyi. Next base: position 25,908 of record JAVTVY010001581.1, on the reverse strand, counting down.
AAGCCACCTTCGTGGGATCTCGGTATATTTCGATGAAGGCCCAGTTTATGTGGAGAAAAGGCAAGGACAAACTCTTTGAAGTCCGAGAGGAAACAAAGTCAAAGTCTTATGTCAAAACATTCAGGGATATTTAATAGATGGAGAAAACCGTCCATGAATTGATGTGATATCTGACGGTCGTAATTCATGAATTACGACCATCAGACATCACATCAATTCATGGATGATTTTCTCCATCTAGGATATTAACATCTTATATTAACATCTTACAACCAGACGAAATATACGACACATTGCGTGGCGCTTAATTCGTTCAAATATGGGCATGTTCGGAGAGGTCATAAGTTCAAGAATGCGCGCTGGAATATTTCCGATTGAAGTGGTTGGTATTCGTTGTGGTGTATAAGCTATCCACCATGGCTCGGATCGGTAAACGAACCGACTTGGGACGATAGGGAATACCATCTAGATGTTAAAAACAAAAATTAAAAAATCGTACCGGTACGAAATGTTCGCCGATTTCTACAGGATCCGATATCAAGTCAATCACGACAATTTCTGCGTTTTCACTTTGACACTGATCGACGTTTAGTTAGCGGATATTAACATCTTCGCATGGCACGATTATTTGCCAGTTTCAGTAATCTCGGATATAATATCACGGAATATTATATTTGACTTCAGCGCTATATAAATCTCGTGCGAATTTGAAACTACATTGGTTAGCCAATCAAGTTGCTAGCTTGGTGAAACAATTTCAAAATCACGCCCACAGTAATTACATACGGTAGCACGTGGACTAATATATAAACATCATCGGGAAACAGTATCCAAATATGGCATCATTTCCAGACAGTGTGCGTGGTAAACCGTAAACATTAAAGAATTTACTACCAGCGAAAAGTCTGGCTTTGTTAGAGGGTAGAAAATATCAAAAGATTGTGCCATGCGAAAATGTTAATCTCCGTCAATCACTAAACGTCAATCAATGTCAGAGAGAAAAAACAGAAATTGTCGTGATTGGCGAAGTTACTACGGGATCTCGTAGAATATCGGCGAACATTTCACACGAAGTTTTCATAGCGTTACATCTAGATGGTATTCCCCTGATTTACCATCTTGGTTTACCTAGATTCGATATCTTTCGTTATTTCCTACTGCCTAACAAAGCCAGACTTTTCGGTGGGAGTAAACCCTTTGATGTTTACGTTTACCACGCACTGTCTGGAAATGATGCCATATTTGGATACTGTTTCCCGATAATTTTTACTATAATGGCCCACGTGAGCACTACCGCTTGTAATTATTGTGGGCGTGATTTAGAAATTGTTTCACCAAGCTAGCCACCTGATTAGCTAAGAAAAGTAGTTTGAGATTCGCACGGGGTTCATATAGTGCTGAAAATCAGACATAAATATTAGTAGTAGGAAGACGGCAAATTCTGAAGTTTTTTGAGCGCGCCGGGTCAAAGGTCGCATCAGGGTGAAAGGGCACTTCCAGGATCAAATGTCACTTTCCAAACGGGTGACTAGAGGTATCAGTTTGAAGCTCTTGTGTGGGAGCATCCAACTGAACTGGTGCGTAATGAAACTAATGCTATGGCATTTGAGGGGGAGTAGAGATGGCTCATCCGTGGTCCGAATGGGGCTTGTGAGGTGTCATATTGAAGCGCTTATGGGGGAGAGTCCGACCGAAGTAATTTGTATTGGAAGTACCGTCAAGCTTGCTGAGCTGTTTCATCAGTGCGTTGAAGCCTTAAGCTGGGTGTTGGCGGACGTTACGTCCATAAAAGCATGAGTATCACAAAGACATGCACAGTCGACGTTTAGCCGTCCACATGAATTGTGAGTGCGGACATACGTTCACCAGGCACTATGATATGATGCAACACCAGGAGAATAAATATGGGTATGAAGACACCGAGGCACAAGAAGCCAATGCAGATGCTGAGATTATACCAGCTGATTCCGAGAGTTCATCGACTGATATCGATGCAGAGACTGCTGAGAGTCTATCTACTGAAACAGAAAACTTGACATCAGATATTCAGGCTACGTCCTACGGAAGCCTGAGTGAGGAAGAACCTACCTTTTGGGCATCGTATTGTGACTTCAGCTAGTAATACCCACGCTGCGGCGATCGAAGATGCCAGACAGGATAACTTGCAACAGACGTACTTTCAAATACTCCACTGCATGAGAAAAACAGCCATTGCGATCTATGAACAGTATAATCTGCTGCCGCTTGAAATGAAAGGCAATTCCACGCATAGGTCCATCATGAAGACCAAGCGCCACCTGACAGAGAATATGGGACTACCACCCACAGAGGCCCTGCTAAATGTTGCCGTTACAGTATCCTGGATTGCCCGACGACGATTAGGATAAACGTATCAGAGCCAACACGTGCGAAGTTTGAGGCAACTCAATGGCAGTTTGTCAGAGGGCGGCTTCTGATTGGATAAAAGCAATCAGAGATTGACACGGGCGGCTTCTGATTGGAAAGTACAAGAGCATACGTCAATTGTAGACACACACTTGGTGGCTCCTCCAGCTTGGATATGTTGTGATTGAGGGAATAATAAAATGTGGAATACGCAATAGGCTTGTGGTTGTTGTTGATATATCATTGGACTACGAAATCAGAATGGGGACTGGACTACACGCATAGAACTACATATATGTAGGTTTCTGTGTCTGTGTGTGCGCCTTACTCACTCACTCTCTCGTTCTTTAGTCACTCACTCGCTCGTTCTTCATTCACACACTCGCTCGCCTTTCACTCAATCACTCACTCGACCACTCACTCTGTACCCAGGGGGGAGGAAACTCTACCACGGTAGACATACCCATCATGCTCTACCCACATAATCAACATGCCGCAGTTCAGAAGTCTTGTGTCTGCATGCATCTTCAAGGCGCACCCCAGCGACGCTGCACTTTTCTCTACTACTGATGACGTGGCAGATAAAGTCATAGCCACGTGGATATCACCCGAGTCGTATTGTACACCACGAGAGCTTCAATAGGATAACACCCACGCCCCATCTCTGCACCAAAACGTCCATTCAAATGCCCTTTTTCTACCACTGCCCGATTGCGGTTGCGCAGATTGATGGCACTTCAAATGCAAACTACATCGGCCTGACTCTCCCCTTCGAGCGCTTCAATATGACACCCTACACGACCCATTTGGACCATAGATAGCCCCCTCGACCCCAAAACGTCAATACAAATATCCTTTTCCCACAATTCCCTGACTGCGCATGCGCGCGCCATAGCCTTACTTTCACTACACACCAGTCCAGTCGGACTCTTCCCCACGAGCACTTCAATATGACACCTCAAACGATCCATACGGACCAAGGATGATCCACCTCTGTCCCAAGACGTCCATTCAAATGCCCTTTTCCCACAATTTCCTGCCTGCACACGCTTGCCATAGCCTTACTTTCACTACACACCAGTTCAGTTGGATACTCCCCACGAGGGATTCAAACTGATACCTCCCATGACCCAACTGGACCACGGATAATCCGCTTCGACCCCAAAACGTCCATTCAAATGCCCTTTCTCCCACAATTCTCTGCCTGCACATGCGCGTCATAGCCTTACTTTAACTCTACACCAATCCAGTCGGATGCACCCCGATGAGTGCTTCAAACTGATATTTCATACGATCCATTCGGACCAGGGATGCCCACTTCGTCCCAAAACAACCATTCTTTAAATTTTCCCGACTGCGCATGCGCAGATTGTAACCAGAAGTCCATTGACCCGGAAGTGACCTACGACCTCGGAAGTGCCGTTCAACCCGGATGTGACGTCACGCCTCTCACGCCGCGCTCTCAAAAATACGACAATTTTTAAACCGGTTCGGGAATCACGTGCGATCAGGGTAGATGTACATACAGGGTTTGAGAAATTCGACCAATCAAAATCATGTACACGACCAAAAGGCAAAATTTTAACGAATCGTCGATCATATATGACCTCGTGACTCTTTGGGAGAATATTCGATCACATTTGATCCGTTATATTCCGTTATATCAATATGTGTAATATGTACAATACAAATATATCTATAAGAATCGGATGGACGAAGTTTGACTCCTAACATTCTTTGACTTCTTGTCATTCTATGAGGATAAAGTCACCATCGTGGAAGACCGTGGAGATGTTTGCTGGTCGCGCGCTGAGACCATATCAAAGAGCGTTATGCTACACCGTGACGGCTGGACCAAATTTAAACGGGTGTTGAGCGGTGAGCTGGACGGAAACCTCATACGCATAGACAACGCCATCTACGTACACCGTGGACCATTCTTCGCATGCCTGGGGCGTTACCATGACCCTACGCGAAGCTTCACCCTAGACCCTGATCTGTGGACAGCCTTTGAGATAGTGGTGCCTATTGTGAACCAGCTGTTTACACCGGACGAGCGGTCAGCCGTTCAGTTGGGTTGGGCTCGTGCCCTGCGTGACGCGGCGGCAGAACCCAATGAACAAATTATCAAAGCCATCAATGAAGCGGAGCCAGACGACGATGCCATTGATTACCCGGCTAGACTCAGTCAACCTAGGATATATACAACGGTTGTAGAACCCGAACCTCAGACCTCGACCTCGTTATAAATACATGATACTCTCTGGGTCCATTATCAGTCATCACCATGAAGCGCTGGCAGAAGGTGTTGAATAACTTATACTACAGTCCCGACAGTCCAGCGGCCTATACTGCATTGTCTGCCCTCTATCGAGCTGCTAAACCCCGTGGCATTCGTCTATCGCAAGTCCGAGATTGGCTCAAACAACAAGACACCTATACCTTACATCGAGCTGCTCGCCGTCATTTCCCACAGAACCGGGTCATCGTGGGTGGTATAGATGCCCAGTAGCAAGCGGATTTGGTCGATATGAGCGCGTTTGCCAAAGATAATGATGGGAATCGATATATCTTGACATGCATCGATATCTTGTCGAAATATGCGTGGGTGGTACCCATCTGGACGAAAACAGGTGCGAATCTCGTAGTGGCATTCAAGGACATCTTCAAAATCTTTGTATTTGCGAACCAACGAAGGCACGGAATTCCTCAACATACCGTTCCAACAGTTTCTAAAAGACCAGAAGGTTTTCTTCTTTCACACGTACAACGAGACGAAGGCTTCCATTGTGGAAAGGTTCAACAGGACATTCAAAGGTCGCATGTACAAATATTTCACGTACAAGAATGCACGGCGGTACATCGATGTTGTCCCGAAACTTGTGAGTGGTTACAATCGAGCCTTTCACCGGAGTATATAGAGAGCCCCCATTACCGTTACTCAACGCAACGAAGCCCAAGTCCGTCCGGCAACATCCCTTCACTTGCGTTATCGCAGGACCGACGAGTTCCGGCAAAACACACTTCGTCCAGAAACTCCTCCACTATGCGCACAACATGATCACACCACCCATTGCCCGGGTCGTGTGGTGTTACGGAGAATGGCAGACGGCGTACGCAGCAATTTCCAACATCACGTTCGTGGAAGCGCTACCCAACCTGGCCGATTTGGAACCGGACACCTTGGCGGTTCTGGATGATCTCATGACGGAGACGGATGCATGGGTCACCCAACTCTTTACCAAAGGCAGCCATCATCGACGTCTCAGCATCATCTACATTGTGCAGAATCTGTTCAGTAAAAACAAAGAACATCGGAACATCAGCTTAAATGCCCACTACCTGGTGGTCTTCAAAAACCCGAGAGATACCACTCAACTGCTGCACCTGACGAGACAGATGTACCTCGGTCGCACGCAGTTTGCGTTGGAAGCCTTTAAAGATGCGACAACCCCTCAGCACGGGTATATGCTCTTCGACCTCAAGCAAGCCACACCCGACCACATTCGACTACGGACCGGTATCTTTCCCGGAGAGACCCACCACGTGTACATGCAAAAATAATGTAAGCACACCCACAGTGGCTCCCCCAGCTGGGGTGTGTGTTTGATGATGGGGATAATTAAAGAATTAATACAATATCATGGTTGACTTTGTCGCTGAAGTGAATGAATATTCAGGGGGTAGCCCGCAAAGGATAAAAAGGGCAGGGTTGTGGGTTCTAGCATTAGTTGTACATGATGTATGCACGAGTACGGAAGCACGCCCCGACGCTCCGTGTATTGAAGACGGCCCCACCCGAGTTGGTCCGAACCATTGTACGCGGCGCGGACCCTGACCGTGTACGCTGTCTGTGCGAGATCGGGTACAACCTGTTAAAAGGCAACGTACCACTGACTCCAGCTCAGAAGACCAAGTTGGTCAAGCATAAAACAGATCTGCGAACCCTAGTCCAGAAGCGAGTCTCTCAAGCTAAGAAGAAAAGGTTTTACAGAAAGGTAGCTTTCTCGGGGCCATTTTAGCTTCCGTGTTGGGACCGATATTGGGCGGACTGTTAGGCCGACAATAAAACACACGAAAAAAATGGTCCTCGTCGAACCTAGGCTCCTTTAAAGCCTCCAATCGCCGTATCCGATCCCACCTACGGTGAAGACGATGAACACCCTCGACCACGAGATGCAACAGATTCTACAACGACCGGGGTTAAGCGACAGTGAGAAAGTACAACAGTACAATGAGACGCTTCAACGGTACATCATGTTCATGGGGCAATACAAGGCCTTTGATCCAAGCCCGGTGTCAGTCGCACAACCACCACCACCACGCGACACACCGCCGACCTCAGCATCGCTCCAACAGCCACCATTACCAGGTGTACCACCCACAGCCCCACAGTGGATCGAATACGAAGTCTTAAAGAGAGTACCTGCATCGTTCAAGAGACAAACTGGCCTGGTATTACAACGGGTGAAAGATAATCCTAACATGACTTGGAATGATAAATGCGAACTACTGGTACAGAACCAGGTGGTCCCGGTACGCACATGACGGATTTAGTGAATGATTTAATGCGTCAACGCAGGTCGCACACGGATCCTCAAGGATGGGAGTTCTTTGCCCAAGGTTTGAAACACATACATGTACCACAGGAATTGGTGGGGAACCCCCAGCGCTGGGCCTGGATGCAGCGGACCCAGCAATCGCCGGTGCGCGCACCTGGCAAGTCACAGCGACAGACGCAACCCCCACAGACTTGGGAAGCCGAGTGGGAACCGGAGACACCACACAAAACACCATAACGTGCACCTTCTTTTTACCCCTTTACAACACCACCCCTGAAACTACGTCCATCAACATCTATGACACGTAGCAAGTCGCCGCGACGATCAGGACGCAGGGTACAACCGCCCAAGGCCTGGGACAACTATTAATACCGGGAGCGGAAGCAGGAAAGCTCAGTCGCCATGTTTTACTTCACCCTACCCAGTAACAGCTTCTCTGCGATGTTTCCCAACAATACCCTGGCCCATTATGTCACGCAGCTGCCACATCTCTTACATCTCCCCGGACGTTGGGAGTGTGGCCTGGTGGCCCATATACGTGGTACAACGTGCAACATGATGCGGTGTGGTATGAAGTCGTCTATGAAGGCATCGCCTATAACTTCACTCTTCCCGAAGGCCAGTACCATACACCAAAAATATTCATCCCGGCGTTGCTTAACCTCATCAAGAGCTCTGCCCCTAGAGGAATCAATATCTTCTCGTTTGCAAACATGATCCAGATGAAGTACCACGAGTGGAACCACAAATTCCTGATCATTCTCCATAGCAATGTGACCGTACGTTTCAGCAAGACGTTGAAGGAGCTGTGTGCACTGATGACGGATAACTATGTCGGGCCCGGTCGGCTCCGGGGGAAGACCATGCTGGATTTTAAGGCTGGCTTGTATGGACTCTATGTCTGTTCGGAGATGGTGGATGGTCACATTGTCGGCGATATCGATGCGCCCCTGCTCCGCGTCTGCCCAGTGCAAGGGGACTACGGAGATCAGGTCTCACAGGGCTTTAACCACTTACTCTATCTACCGGTGCGACAAACTGACATCAGTATCATCACCAGCGATATAAGGGATGACACCGGACAACCTTTGGCATTCGAGATTGGGAAAGTGGTGGTCACACTTCATTTTCGACAAGCACGTTCTCCCAACTTTGTATAATGAAAGTACCTTACGAGTGCGATGCATGCAGCTATATGGACTATTATACCCAACAGGCCGGGGGTGGACTTCCGGTCTTTGCAGGTACACGCATTCAACGAGGACATGGTCTGGGGAACATACTCAGGAACATCGTCAAAACGTTCCTGCCCTTGGTGACGCGTGGGGTAAAAGCGGTCGGCAAACAAGCGGTCCGAAGTGGGGTGCAAACCCTGGGAGATGCGTTCAGCGGTGTTCCCGTCAAAGAAGCATTGAAACGCCGAGCCAAAGAAGCAGGAGGCGTCTTGGTCGTCAAAGCACAACGAATCGTAGGGTATAAAAGACCTGCACCACCGAGACCGCGCGCCAGTCGACGACCGACCTAGCGACGACGCACACCGAAATCCCGGGATATCTTTTCTTAAACATGTCCTTAATCCACGCAGAATCCTGCCCCTCCACCAACAGTGAAGTTGATTTGTGGACCGTTCTGCCCACACAGACCAGTGCCGAACAAGGATTATGGGTGGAGGATCTCTCGCTCTAAAGCATCAACGAAACAGGGCTCATCGAGTTCACCATCAGCAATGCAGATACGGCCTATGTAGATTTAGCCCATACGTACTTGTATGTGAAAGCCAAGATCGTCAATGGGGATGGCTCCAGAACCGTCGACCAAGCAACGGTGGGCCCGACGAATCTCTGTTCCACTCTATATTTCTATATTTCAGGTGGATATTTTTCTCAGCGACAAACTCATCAGTGACTCAACCAACACGTACCCCTATCGAGCCTACATCGAAACGCTGTTGTCGTATGGACCAGGGGCTGAAAAATGTCACTTGACAGCCCCTTTATTCTACAGGGACTCACCGAGCACATAGGCATGGAGAACAATGCGGGATATAACAAACGGAATGGTTTCACCGCGAACGGCAGCTCGGTCGATCTCATTCATCGACTGCACACAGACCTCTTCATGCAAGACCGGTACCTCTTGAACAAGATCTCCATCAAAATCCGACTGATATGGGCGCCTCGACCTTCGCCTTGATGGCCACTAACGTAGAGGGGCATGTAGCCGACTATAAGATCGTCATCCAAGACGCAGTCCTGTATGTCTGAAAAGTAAAACCGAATCCAGCCGTTCAATTGGGACACCTCAAAGCCTTAGAAACAAAACCAGTTCAGTACCCTATCCGACGTGTGCAAACCAAAGTGTTCTCTGTGCCTGCCGGGTATATGAGCGCCAACAAAGAAAACCTGTTCTTGGGGGAACTGCCCAAGCGATTGATCCTGGCCTGTGTGGAGAATACCAGTTTCAGCGGAGTCTACCCAGAGAACCCGTTTGACTTTAAACATTTCGGTTTCAATTTTGTGGTCCTGCATGTGGACGGAAAACAGGTCCCAGCCACGGCCTTAACACCGAACTTTGGGCGCGGGGATTTCATTCGAGCCTATCAAAGCCTATTTACAGCGACCGGTCAAATCAACCAGGATGAAGGGAATACGATCAGTCGGGAGGACTAAGCGAACGGATACACGTTGTTCTGTTTTGATCTGACCCCCACCTTAGAGAACGACCATCAGCTGGCCCTCGCCAAGCAAGGCAACTTACGGTTGGAAATCCACTTTGCACGAGCCCTCCGGAGCACCATCAACAATGAACACACTGATTGACGACACCACCTACGAAGTGACTTCAGCCAAAAAGACCATAACATATAACCTACTTCTACAAATCGGGTGCATGGTATACTAGCTGGCCAAGCTGCGGATGCTGAAATTCCTATACGATTTTATGGGAGTGTATTTCGACCAATCAGACTGGCAACTTCTAGAGTTATGGATACGGATTCTGTATATATGGCCGTTTCCAACCCGGACTGGGAATCGCTCGTGAAACCCGATACGAGCCCAGTATGAAGCGGAACGAGATGAATGGCTGCCGAGAATTGCGACTATGATTAAAGAATCCCCGGCCTCGTCAAACTCGTGTGGAAGGGTGAGACCATGATCGCCCTGTGCTCAAAAACGTACTATTGCGATGGTGGAGACAACAACAACAAATTCAGTTGCAAGCGGGTCAGTCGTCGGGATAATAACATCACCAAAGCCCTGTACTTCGATGTACTCCCGAGCCATACTAGTGCCAGTGGGACCAATAAAGGTTTCCTAGTCGTCCAGAACCAAATGCGCTCATACACCCAGGAGCGGGACGCCTTCACCTTCTTCTACCCCAAACGCAAGGTCCTGGACGATGGTGTGACAACAACGTATCTGGACATTAAAGTGATAAATATGAACTTACGCCGCAGATATTCCACTGGACTTCTAATGTTATAATAAGGGGAACTAACTGTTGTATATATGTTGTTGACAACGACGTATCTGGATATTTAGAGTGATACCCCTATAAATGCTAAAATATAGATGGACTGACACTGCGGATATTCCACTGGACTTCTAATGTTATATTAAGGGGAAATAACTGTTGTATATATGTTGTGTTCTTTGCTATAAAATGTGTTTATTCCTACAACAATGTGATTTGTGGTTCTTTTGTATACCGTAGTTAACCATTTAAAGAACTACTTCGGACGTATTGACCTTGGTGATTGACTCTCGTATTTATGGCCAAGTCCCTCGTTGCCCTGGGGGCAAAAACTGGGACTGAGGGGCGATAACTCTTGGCTGTCACGTGACCGGTAGTGACCTTTTGTTGCACCATTGTTAATATCCGCTATTGTAAAAGGACCGATGGACCCTCATTTAGGGGCCGATAAATCGTTTCGAACAATTCCCGGTCATCTCTCCTGATTCGCATCAGGGGGCGCCACCAGTCTTGTGACGTCATTTCCGGTTCCGATCACGTGACCGGAAGTGACCTTTGACCCCTGCGCGCCATTATTAATATGCGGTATTGTGCGCATGCGCAGGGGTCAAAGGTCATTTCGGTCACGTGACCGGAACCGGAAGTGACGTCACAAAACTGGTGGCGCCCCTGATGCGAATCAGGGGAGATAACCAGGAATTGTTCAAACAGAGTTATCTGTCCCTAAAAGAGGGGCCAACGGTCCTTTATATACTACTAACGTCATTTCTGCTCCTACACATCCAGTTAACCTAGCATATCCACCGTACAGCGCACTAATCTGGAGTACGTTATCACACAACGAAGATGGTAAATCAGGGGAATACCGTCTAGACGTAACGCAATGAAAACTTCGTGCAAAATGTTCGACGATATTCTACAAGGTCCCATAATAAGCCAATCACGACAATTTCTGCCGTTTCTCTCTGACAATGATTACCGTTTAGTTCACGGAGATTAACACCTTCGCACAGCGCAAATTTGTTGATATTTTCTAGCTCCTAACGAAGCCCGACTTTTTGTCGGGAGTAACCTGTTTGATCTTCACGGTTTACGACGCACAGTGTCTGGAAATGATGCCATATTTGGATACTGTTTCCCAATAATGTTCATATATTAGTCCACGTGCTACCGTGTGTAATTACTGTGGGCCTGATTTTGAAATTGTTTCACCAAGCTTTAGCCACCTGATTGGCTAACAAATGTAGTTTCAAATTCTCACGGGATTTATATGGCGCTGAATTCATATATAATATTCCGTGATATTATATCTGAGTTTACTGAGATTGTTATGCGGTACACATTTTCTTTGACGGTCGCTTTAAAGTTTTGAGATATACCCATTAAACCGTGATTGGAATCACGGTGGAATTTATGAGACATAGATGTGGATGTGGATATGTACATCTGAACGATCAGGAAGCCCTTGCTGACCCCACTGGCACTGGCCTGGCTCTGGAGAACATCGAGGTACAGGTGTTTGGTTATGTTATTATCCCGATGGCTGATTCCTTTACAACCTAACCTGATGTTCTATCACGCAAAATTGAATGTAGAAAGATGAATAGCTCTTCATCGCTTTCGCATTCCAGCTTTCCATCTCTCAAAATTGAAAGTAGCAAGCTGGAAAGCTCGACACTATTCCCGTATTCCAGTTGTCCGAAATAAAATTAGGAATACCACGGCCATATCTTCTCTCAATATCAGCATTGCATTTTACGATATAAATGTTAATTTCAATGAGCTTCACAGACTTTGAAAAATGGGGTTAATTTTAACAAATTATCGCACACCTAATCCTATGTCATAAAATCATTTTTGAAAGCTGGAATACGGGCGTGCTGTTGAGCTTTCCATCTTTCTGCTTTCAATTTTTGCGAGATGGAAAGCTCGAATACCGGAGCGATGTAGAGCATTCCATCTTTCTTCTTTCAACTTTGCTAGAAGGAAAGCTCGAATACGGGATTGATGTGAAGCTTTCCATCTGAATTCTCGAGTGTTACACGGACCAGTTTGTCCAGCTGGTACACCATGCACCCGATTTGCAGCGGGAGGGTGTACGTAATAGTCTTTATGACAGTGGTGATTCCGTACGTGGTGTCGTCAATGATCGCCACGTGACGCTACATGGCTGACGCTACGTTACGTTTTTTTCATAGACACTGTTGCTTATTAATTTCATCATCTTCTTGATGACTCTTGGATCGACGTCTGGCGACGAGCGGTGGCCGCGGTCTCTGCAAAGCACTCGAAACAGGCATCGGGGATGAATTCCTTTACTTGATTAATGCGGGTGTCTTCTTGACCGTGACACAGGTACCAGCTCAGTAAAGGGCTGCCAAGCAGGATCTTCTCGCCCTGCATACTTCCGATCAGCACACACTGGCGTTGTGTGAGCACATTATGTTTCTCGGCATACGGCCACATGGTGGGTCCGATATCCTCTCACCCCACCTTGTTATTCTTGAATATGGGTCGGCGTTCAGCGAATTTGGATTTGAAGTGGTGGGGAACGTGGAGATCACATTCGACGGAACTGTAGAGGTCTTCCGATGGCGGCCTGGTAATCAATTGCACGGTCATGGTTGAGGAGAAATGTGTACAACTGATTGCGCTGCATCCGGTGAAATTCACACTCCCATAGTTGTACAAGGGCGTAGCCCAGCCCTTAATATAGTCGTTGGCCTGATTCGCCTCCTGACGTAAGGGGACAGCGCTTTGTGTGCGGCAATCGTTGTAGCGCCCGCATATGAACGGGCATGGCCGGTCACTGGTTGACGATGGCGAATCCGTCCACAGTAGGTACCAATCCCCAACACGTTCCACCATGTAGCTGGCCTCGTGGCGGAAGGTCACACCTCGTTGCTGAGCTTCCCAATCGAGTCATTTTTCTATCAGAGCGTTGGGCCTTGAACTACTGACTATCGGACAACCATCATGTGCAATACCCCTTTGGCATGGGTTGAGCCAAACACGTTTGGTAGAAGGCATTAGCGTCGAATCCGATGATCTTGCGGCAAGCTTTTTAAACACTCCGGATGACGGTTACATCTTTCTCGTGGTACCGATGACATAGCTGGTCATAGCTGTAATTGGGCGCCAGATACTTCCGGACGTTTAGCGAGCTGGGGGGGGGGGGGATCATGGAGAGGGCGACGTAATTGTTCGTCTTCTTCGTGGCATGTTTGATGTTTCCGGTTTTGTCTAGGTAGAGTATAGGTATTCTGTAATCAAGTTCAGGTCGTACCGTCTAGAATTGAACACGAGAACGGTTAATTGGATCAAATATTCCAGTAAACGTTGTTTGGGTTTCTGAGCGTATAGTTTTGGTGGTTTGGGTAGCGATGAAGCTTCGGTCTTGTCCTCGGCGTAGTCCGCCGTTGGAATACGCGCATCAAGTGCAGACAGGTCAACAAGGTAGATCATGGAGGCGTGATGCTCCGCCCTGACTTATACAAATCCCAATCATCTGGGAAACCAGGGTGTGCGGGTCACCCGTAGAAACGAAACAGCTAGGCGGGGCGGTTTCATATCGTTCGTGCGGATAGTCTCAGCGGGATGTGTCGCTGGGTCCATTGTGGTTTGGTTTTCATCTTCACCTCTCGCTACGATAAATAGTGTTCCATGGGGCGTCAATGACTTCATCCTTCAGCTCCTCAAATACGTTACGTGTGTTGTAAAAGACGCCACAGGGCTACGGTATTGCCACTGGTCTTCTCGTGGCGATGTAAGCTATAAGTTTGATTAAACACTATAGAACATTTGGTAGAACTGTACGACTGGGCATAGGCGTCGATGTGGGTGATGAAGGAGAAACTCCCACCAGACTTCTCTTGGTACAAATTCAGCTTCATGGTCAGGCTGTGCTTCTCCGGAAATAAATTGCACGATGGTGGCTACGTCGAGGGATATCGTCGTTGTTCATGTGTTGGACCTGGTTTGAGATGAAAATATAGACCTGGAACAAGCTTTCCACCATCCAGTTGACTCAAATGTGCCCTGGGTCGGGTCTCATTCAAATGGATACGGTAGCAAGGCAGCGAAACATCTCCGGTCGGTGGTATGGATCATTTGTACTACCTACTAACGAATACATGAGTAGTAGGGAGCCGTGATTTCGAGGTCTGTTTTCCAGGGAGGTGACTCTTGGTCCCCTTTTTTCCAGGTTAAAGGTATAGGGGACGCCCCATCGCCTTTCACCTCTGGGGCGCCAGGGGGCGCCACCAGCTCAAGGTCACGTGGAGGTCAAAAGTAGTTCCGCCAACCTTTAAGCTTTGTATTCTTCCGCGGTCTGGCGGTGATGCGGTCGCGGAAAAAAGCTTCTGCGAAGAAAAAGTAGTCCCCAGACTTCAAATACGCTGCATGGTCCGATTGGGTCGTATGAGGTATCAATGTGAAGCATTCGTGAAGGGGCATCTGATGGGCTAGATGTGGGGTTGAAATATCGCCATTCTGCGCATGCGCGGTGGAGAAAGGGTATGGAAATAGACGTGTTGGGGTCTAGGTGGGCCACTAGTGGGTCGATGGAGTCATATGAGGTATCAATGTGAAGCATTCGTGAAGGCGCATCTGACGGACTGGGTGTGGGGTTGAAATATCGTCATTCTGCGCATGCGCGGTAGACCAAGGGTATGGAAATACACGTTTTGGGGTCTAGGGCGGCCACTAATGGACCGATGGGGAAGAGTGAGTTATCAATGGGAAGCCTATGTGAGGGGGCATCCGACTGGGTGGATGTGGGGTCGGAATATCGTCATTCTGCGCATGCGCAATAGACAAAGCGTATGGAAATAGACGTTTTGGGATCTGGGTGAGCCACTAATGAGCCGATGGAGTTAAGTGAGGTATCAATGTGAAGCCTAGGTGAGGGGGCATCCGATTGGACTAGTGTCTCGGCCGTTGTCCACATTCTGCGCATGCGCAGACAGGGAATTCTGGGAAAAGAGTGTGGAAATAGACGTTTTAGGGTTTAGGTGAGCCCCTAATGATCCTATGGTGTCGTATGAGGTCTTATTTTGAAGCTGTCGTGAGGGAGCATCCGCCTGGGCTAGTGTGTCGTTCGTTGTCCATAGTCTGCGCATGCGCGGTCTGGCCGTAGTATAGAAATAGGCGTGTTGGAGTTTAGGTGGGCCACTAGTGGGCTGATGGGATCGAGTGAGGTATCAATGTAAAGCATACGTGAGGGAGTCTCCAACGGGCTGGGTGTGACGTAGAACTGACGTCATTCTGCGCATGCGCAATAGAGAAAGTTATGGAAATGGACGTGTTGCGGCCTATGCGAGCTACTTTTGGGTCGATGGAGTCGAGTGAGGTATCCATGTGAAGCCTGTGTGAGGGAGCAACCGCCTGGAGTAGTGTCTCGGCCGTTGTCCACATTCTGCGCATGCGCAGACAGGGAATTGTGGGAAACGGGTGTGGAAATAGACGTTTTTGCGGTCTAGATGGGCCACTAATGGTCCGATGGAGTCGAGTGAGGTATCGAAGTGAAGCATTCGTGAAGGGGCATCCAGTCATGGGTGGGTGCATGTAAAATTAGGGGTATGACGTCACTTCCGGTTTGGGTGAGTGGGGCGTGACCTGGGAACATGATAGGAATGCATGTACTGACCTGTCTGTGGGGGTTTTCCCGGCCCGGCCCGCCCCAGCCGCAGCGCGCGCGCGCGGGGGTTCTCCGGCCGCACGCGCGCGCGCGCGTCATCACCGGCAGTACGCGGGTGAATGTCGGGTCAAAAGGTCCAAGGTCTCCCTTTCGGCAAGGTTCGGCAACAATGTTGCGGCATCGATATACAGAGCTTGAACCCAAAAAGGGGATTGTAAATTAACCTGGGAAGGATGGGCAGTTCCATTTGGACCAATCAGCGGTCGAGAAAAAGAGCCAATGAGCGATCGATAAAAAGAACCAATGGACGGGTACTAGAATTTCGCTCACGTCTGCGCCTCCATCCGGGTACTGGAATGCTTTCCCCTATAGTGAAATCTCATGTTAAATGAAATCCTATGCAAAATAACATTACACTACCGAACAATCACGGACTTTCACGAAGGGCCGTCACAGGGCGTAGTAGAAAAAAGCTCATTTCTAACCTTATTGACCTTATGGCGCAAGCGAGTATAACAAGTGCCCATGACTCACACGGTGTATAAAACCCTACCCAACAGGTACACTATAAAGCCACCCCTCTAACCGTTCGCTTTTCATTCCCCACCATGGCAGCGAGCGGAACAGAGCTTGCGTTATTCCAACTGACGTCCCACGTCTACCTCATCGTCAATGACGATCACCTGGAGCTGGTCCAAGACGCATCGCAGAAGGTGAAGATTTTGTTATCGCTATCAGGCTGGACTCTATTGACACGATTGTGACAGGGATTACCGAGCAGTGGTTCGGTCCATGTTTGCAGATGGCGACGACAACGAGGGGCGACGCCAGATCCTGAAAGAGTTGACAGAAGCGGTCCTCGACAGAGTGCACACGATGGAGAGGCGTGCTATCACTCACCACTACTGGACTATGACAGCCATCCTTGATATCCGAGCTATGGACCACGAGCGCTCACGCCGGACCCAGCGACGGCTCGTTGGCCTAGTCATGGTCTGTGCCCTCTTGACCCTGACGCTGTGGCATTGACAGTGGGACCTGACCATAAATACGAAAGGCAGTCAGAGTGTGTGTCATTCACCGTTCGTCATTGGGTCAACCATGTCAGCAGTCCTACGAGCCATCCTTCCCCTTACACCCCGGGTGGGGTTACACGTCTATGAAGATAAAGTCACCCTCGTGGAAGACCTTGGAGATGTTTGCTGGTCGCGCGCTGTGACCGTATCGAATACGGTTACGCTACACCGTGACGGCTGGACCAAATTTAAACGGGTGTTTAGTGGTGAGCTCGACGGACACCTCATCCACATAGATAATGCCATCTACGTATACCGTGGACCCTTCTTCCCACGCCTGGGCCGTTACCAAGACCCTACGCGTGGCTTCACCCTAGACCCCGATCTGTGGACAGCCTCCGAGAAAGTGGTGCCTATCGTGGACCAGCTGTTTACACCGGACGAGCGGTCATCAGACGAGTTGGAGTGGGCTCGTGCCCTGAGAGAAGCGGCGGCAGAACCCAATGAACAAATGTCTAGCAATGAACCAGACGGCGATGCCATTGATTATCCGGCTAGACTCAGTCAGCCCAGTGACATGACCAGCCGACCCTTTGATCTCACGGGGTTCTCCCTATAAATACGAGAGACAGTCAAATCTGGTACCATTCACGTACTGACCATGACGGAGCATATAATACTGGCGTATCTCAGCTTGACCCCCGAGGTTTTCCTGCTCGTTTATGCAGATAAGGTCGATATCATGGAGGAGGTGGGAGACATCTGTGATGCGGACCCTACAGAACCGTGCCCGGCCCACATTCGTCTGTCCCGGGAGGGCTGGACCAAATTCAAACGGGTGTTGTCTGGTGAACGGGACGGCGACCTCACCCACTTGTGTCACGATGTGTACATCCGACGCGGCCCTTTCTTTGCTCAATTGGCTCGGCTAGATGGGGGTACAGTACATTTTACCCTTCACCCTGATCTATGGTCTGCATTGGAAGATGCCGTGGTAGATGTGGATCAAGTGCTTATCAAGCGGTCATCAGACGAGTTGGACTGGTCATTTACCATGGACACTGTGGAAGCCAACGAAGAAAATCAGAAAGAAACTCCGGCCCAAGATATACCCGTTATAAATAAACGATAGAGCCAGGGTCCATCATCATGTCACCATGAAGCGCTGGGAGAAGGTGTTGGATAACTTATATCCGGCGGCCTATAGTGCATAGTCGGCTCTCTATCGAGCGGCCAAACCCCAGGGGATACAACGTGCCCAAGTCCGAGATTGGTTAAGAAAACAAGACACCTATACCTTACATCGATCTGTCCGTCGCCATTTTCTACGGAACCGGGTCATCGTGGGAGGAATAGATGCCCAGTGGCACGCGGATTTGGTCGATATGAGCGCCTTTGCCAAACACAACGATGGGAATCGGTATATCTTGACGTGCATCGATATCCTATCCAAGTATGCGTGGGTGGTACCCATCCGGACGAAAACAGGGGCGAATCTCATAGCGGCGTTCAAAGACATCTTCAAGACCGGGCGCAAACCTTTGTATTTGCAAACCGACGAAGGCACGGAATTCCTCAACAGACCGTTCCAAGCCTTTCTCAAGAAACAGAAGGTGTTTTTCTTCCATACGTACAACGAGACCAAGGCTTCCGTAGTGGAAAGGTTCAACAGGACATTCAAAGGCCGCATGTATAAATATTTCACCTATAAGAATACAAGGCGGTACATCGATGTTCTCCCGAAACTTGTGAGTGGCTACAATCGAGCCTATCACCGGAGTATAGAGAGAGCGCCCATTACCGTGACCCAACGCAATGAAGCCCAAGTCCGGCGTGTCTTGTACCCCAGGCAATTGCAGCGAGCGACGAAGGCGGTGTATAAGGTCGGGGACCCTGTACGGATCAGTAAAGTCAAAGGTCAATTTGAGAAAAGTTACTTGCCCAACTGGAGCGATGAGCACTTCCTGATTAAACGGCGCCTACCCCGACAGCAGCGAGTCTATGAACTGGAAGATCTTCAAGGGGAACCGTTGCTAGGGACGTTTTACCAGACGGAATTACAGCCTGTCGTAAAAACACAGCAAGACTACTACACGGTGGAGCAGATTTTGAAAACAGAACGTCGACGTGGCAAACTGTTTCATTTCGTCAAATGGCAAGGCTGGCCCAGTTCCTTCAATTCCTGGGTCGCTGCCAACCAGGTGAAACGACTATAAAGCCAGACACCACTGCCGTCATCCTTCATTCCACGTCCGACTACAGTGCTATGGACAAACAGCAGCTGCCTCTGAACACAGCGTCTCCCAAAACGCGCAAAGCGCAAGTGGGCTTTGTGGTGATACTGCTAACCCTGCTGAGTTACGGAGGTGTACGGAGGTGTGTTTTACGACGTAGCCTATGTCAGCACATTACTTAACCAACTGAGAACACCAGCCATCAGTGAAACCGGTCTACAGATAGCACCAGTCAACCCCGTATCGAGCCTAGTCACCACCACATCCCGTGTACAAGCCCCAATCGAGCTCCACACCAAGCTCCACACCTACACCAAGTACACCCACTACGTCTGAAAACCCACCGGATTTCATCCCTGTCACTGAACAGACAACGACGACCGACGCTGTACCCACCACCATCATCACTCGCAGTGAACAGACAACGACGACCGACGTTGTTTCCACCACTACCACTCCAGTTCACTCGTACCAAATTTACAAGAGCGGGTTACCACAACAGCGCATACAGCTCGAACCATGGACCCTCGGTGGCAGCATCCCTTAACTTGCGTCATCGCAGGACCGACGGGCTCCGGCAAAACGCACTTCGTCAGGAAGCTCCTTCAACACGCCGACAGCATGATCACCCCACCCATTGCCCGAGTCGTGTGGTGTTACGGAGAATGGCAGGCAGCGTATGCAGCAATGCCCCACATCACGTTCGTGGAAGACCTACCCAACCTTGCCGATTTGGAACCCGACACCTTGGTGGTCCTGGATGATCTCATGGCGGAGACGGATGCGCGGGTCACCCAACTCTTTACCAAAGGCAGCCATCATCGACGGCTCAGCATCACCTACATTGTGCAGAATCTGTTCAGTAAAAACAAAGAACATCGGAACATCAGCTTAAATGCCCACTACCTGGTGGTCTTCAAAAACCAGAGAGATACCACTCAACTGCTGCACCTGGCGAGACAGATGTATCCCGGCCGCATACCGTTTGCGTTGGAAGCCTTTAAAGATGCCACAACCCCTCAGCACGGGTATCTGCTCTTCGACCTCAAGCAAGCCACCCCCGACCACCTTCGACTACAGACCGGCATCTTTCCCGCAGAGGCCCACCACGTGTAAATGCAAAAATAAAGTAAACACGTCCACGTGGCGCCCCCAGCTGGGGTGTGTGTTTGATGATGGGGATAATAAAGAGAATGAATACCACAGCATGGTTGACTTTGTCTCTTTTCTCTGAAGTAGATAAAAAGAGCAGAGTTGTGGGTTCCAGCATTAGTTGTACATGATGTCTGCGCGAGTACGGAAGCACGCTCCGACGCTCCGTGTATTGAAGACGGCCCCACCCGAGTTGGTCCGAACCATAGTACGCGGTGCGGACCCTGACCGTGTACGCTGTCTGTGCGAGATCGGGTACAACCTGTTAAAAGGCAACGTACCACTGACTCCGGCTCAGAAGACCAAGTTGGCCAAGCATAAGACAGGTCTCCGAACCCTAGTCCAGAAGCGGGTCCCTCAAACACAAAAGAAAAAGGTGTTACAGAAAGGCGGCTTTCTCGAGGCCATCTTAGCACCGTTGGCCGCTTCCGTGTTGGGTCCAGTATTGGGTGGACTCTTCGGCAGACAATGAACCACACGAAAAAAATGGTCCTCGTCGAACCACGGTTCCTTCAAAACCTCCAATCGCCCTACCCTGTCCCACCTACGGTGAAGACCATAAACACCCTGGATGAAGAGACGCAACAGATCTTACAAAGACCGGGGTTAAGCGACACTGAGAAAGTACAACGGTACAATGAGACGCTTCAACGGTACATGACGTTCATGGACCAATACAAAACCCTCTCTACCCCACCACCACCACCACCACCACCATCACCACGTGACACACCGCCGACCTCAGCACCGCTCCAGCAGCCGCCATTACCAGGGGTAGCACCCACAGCCCCACAGTGGGTGGAAGACGAAGTGCTGAAGAGTGTACCTGCATCGTTCAAGAAACAAGCTGGCCTGGTATTACAACGGATGAAACAGAATCCTAACATGACTTGGAATGATAAAGGCGAACTACTGGCACAGAATCAGGTGGTCCCCGGGACCCACATGACGGATTTAGTGAATGACCTGATGCGTCAACGCAGGTCGCACACGGATCCTCGAGGATGGGAGGTCTTCGCTCAGGGCTTGAAAGACATGCATGTACCACAGGAATTGGTGGGGAACCCTCACCGATGGGCCTTTATGCAGGAACCCAGCAATCGCCGAGTGGCCCACTACCTTCTTGGGAATCCGAATGGGAACCGGAGTCACCCGCAAAAACACCACCACCACAACGGGCACCTTCTTTTCAGACCGTTAAAAACCATCCTTGATCAGGAAACCCCACATCTCCAGAGCCGTGACACGTAGCAAGTCAACGCGACGAACACGACGCCGGACACAACCGCCCAAGGCTTGGAACACCTATTAAAACCAACAGCTGCAGCAGGACAACTCAGTCGCCATGTTTTACCTCACCATACCCAGTAACAGTTCGCTGGATGTGTTTCCTGACAACACCTTGGCCAAGTACGTCACCCAGTTACCGCAACCGTTGCATTTACCTGGGCGCTGGGAATGTGGCCTCGTGGATATCCAATACCCTTACTCGTGGTACAACGTGCGTGCCAATGAAGTCTGGTACGAGATGACCTACGAAGGAAAAGACACCCGACTCACCCTTCCAGAAGGCCAATACGACTGTTGCATTATAAGGCTCTACGGGAGGTCACGAATACTTCAAAACCCATCAAAACCTATCCCTTCAAGAATCACGTGGACTTCGATTACAACGCACACAACGACAAGGCACAGCTTATCGTCACCGCCAACGCAAGTGTCGTACTGAGTCCTATCCTACAGCAAATGCTGGGTTTCGATCTACGGACGTTCGCTGGTCCCACCGCCCACCAAGGCGAGATCCCGATGGATATGAAGTCGGGTATGTACCGACTCTACGTCTACTCGGACGTGGTGGACAGCCACATCGTGGGCGATATCAACACACCTCTGTTACGGGTGGTCCCCATTAAAAAGTTGTATGGAGATCAAGTCACCCACAGTTTCACCCACATGCTCTACCTACCCGTACGACAAACCGACGTCAACACTATCACGGTGGATATAAGAGATGATACGGGACGACCGGTGGCATTCGAACGAGGAAAAGTGGTGCTGACACTTCATTTTCGACAAGCACGTGCTCCCCACTTTGTATAATGAAGGTCCCTTACGAGTGCGATGCACGCAGCTATATGGACTATTATGCCCAACAGGCCGGCGGTGGCCTTCCGGTCTTTAGTGGTGCACGCATGCAACGAGGACATGGACTGGGGAACATACTCCGGAGCATCGTCAAAACGTTCCTGCCCTTGGTGACGCGTGGGGTGAAAGCAATCGGCAAACAAGCGGTACGCAGTGGACTGCAAGTCGCCGGTGATGTCTTGGGAGGTACGGCACCCAAAGAAGCCTTGAAACGGCGGGCCAAAGAAGCAGGAGGCGTCTTGGTGGCCAAAGCACAACGCACCGTAGGGAATAAAAGACCTGCACCACCGAGACCACGCACCAGTCGACGACCGACCCAGCGACGACGCACATCGAAGACCCAGGATATCTTTTCTTAAAACATGTCTTTGATCCACGCAGAATCCTGCCCCTCCACCAACAGTGAATTTGATTTGTGGACCGTGCCGCCCACACAGACCAGTGCCGAACAAGGATTATGGGTGGAGCATCTCCCGCTCTCCAGCATCAACGAAACAGGGCCCATCGAGTTCACCATCAGTAATGCGGATACGGCCTATGTGGATCAATGGAGATGGCTCCAGAATCGTCGACCAAGCAACGGTGGGCCCGACGAATCTCTGGCTGCACTCGATGTTTCAACAGGTGGATATATTTCTCCGCGACAACTCATCAGTGACTCGACCAACACGTACCCCTATCGAGCCTACATCGAGACGCTGTTGTCGCATGGGCGAAAGAGCTAAAAAATCTCAACTGACGAAAGCCGCTTTATTTCTACCAGAGGACCTGGCCCAGCACATGGGCGTGAGAGAACGACAATGAAGGATATAACAAACGGAAGGTTTTCACTGCGAACGGCGCCTCGGTGGATCTCATGGGTCGACTACACGCAGACATTTTCATGCAAGACCGGTACCTCTTGAACAAGATCCCATCAAAATCCGACTGATACGGGCGCCTCCGACCTTCGCCTTGATGGCCACTAACGTAGATGGGCATGCAGCTGACTATAAGGTTGTCATCCAAGACGCAGTCCTGTATGTCCGAAAAGTGAAACCGAATCCAGCCGTTCAATTGGGACACATGAAAGCCTTGGAAACAAAACCAGCCCAGTACCCTATCTGACGTGTACAAACCAAAGTGTTCTCTGTGCCTGCTGGAAATATGGGGGCCAACAAAGAAAACCTGTTCCTGGGGGAACTACCCAAGCGATTGATCGTGGCCTGTGTGGAAAATACCAGTTTTAGCGGAGCCTACCCAGAGAATCCGTTTGACTTTAAACATTTCGGCATCAATTTTGTGGCCCTGCATGTGGATGGACAACAGGTTCCAGCCACGGCCTTAACACCGAACTTTGGGCGGAGGAACCATTCGAGCTATCAGGGCCTGTTTGCAGCTTTGCTGGTCAAATCAACCAGGACGAAGGAAATTTCATCAGTCGGGAGGACTACGGGAACGGATACACGTTGTTCTGTTTCGATCTGACCCCCACCTTAGAGAACGACCATCAGCTGGCCCTGGCCAAGCAAGGCAATTTACGGTTGGAAATCCGCTTTGCACGAGCCCTCGGGACCACCGTCAATGTGATCTGCTACGCCGAGTTTGACAACATCATTCAAGTGGACAAGGCGCGCAACGTCCTGTGTGACTTCTCCACCTAACATGGATACAGACCAGATAACCACCGTGCTGGAGAATGACCCAGAGACACGTATGGTCTTTCAAGGGGTGTTCGCCCGAGATGTGTTCCCATTAGACCGTATGTATCCTTACGTTCTCAACACGGACCCGATGGATCGGCCCGGTGAACATTGGGTGGGCGTGTACTTGACAGAGCAGCAGGGCGAATACTTTGACCCGTACGGCCTGCCAACCCTCCATCCCGATTTAACAGACTTCATGGATCAAGGCACAGAGACGTGGTGTTGGAACAGTCAAACGTTGCAAAGCCTGACCAGTAGCGTGTGCGGACAATATTGCTTGTTTTACCTGTACCATCGATGCCGGGGGAAGACCCTTATCTACCATCGTACAGATGTTTGACGAGTACCCCAAGGCCGAGGACCGCGATGTACTCGTCTATGACTGGGCCGTCCATCATTTCAATGTACAAGCCCCGTTCTGGGCTTAAGTTCTTTCAATGTACACACGCCCGCTGTTCTGGGCTTAAGTTTACAAGCCCCCTTTTCTGGGCTTCAGTTCTTTCAATGTACAAGCCCCTTGTTCTGGGCTTCAGTTTTCACGTGGTTGTTCTCACGTTGTTGTTGTTCACTGAATAAAAAAATGAGATCTCACCAAGAAACCCTGTCTTGTGTGTTTTATTCATAATGCATAAATGCCCAATGTGGAGATTCAGTCAAACCGAAATCAGTGGTGTAGGATGGGGCCAAAAATGTAACCCATCAATGTTAGAATGCAAGCGCACTATAGTAAAATAGAGAGCCAATGAAATCAGCCCACAGACCAAGTACGTGTTTTGGTCTAGGTTTGGAGCGGGCATTTCATTGAGGTACGGAGAAGGGAATATGATCAGTCGGGAGGACTACGCGAACGGATACACGTTGTTCTGTTTCGATCTGACCCCACCTTAGAGAACGACCATCAGCTGGCCCTGGCCAAGCAAGGCAACTTACGGTTGGAAATCCACTTTGCACGAGCCCTGGCGACCACCGTCAATGTGATCTGCCACGCCGAGTTTGACAACATCATTCAAGTGGACAAGGCGCGCAACGTCCTGTGTGACTTCTCCACCTAACATGAATACAGACCAGATAACCACCGTGCTGGAGAATGACCCAGAGACACGTATGGTCTTTCAAGGGGTGTTCGCCCGAGATGTGTTCCCATTAGACCGTATGTATCCTGCTGCATACGTTCTCAACACGGACCCGATGGATCGGTCCGGTGAACACTGGGTGGCCGTGTACTTGACAGAAGCGCAGGGCGAATACTTTGACCCGTACGGCCTGCCACCCCTCCATCCCGATTTAACAGACTTCATGGATCAAGGCACAGAGACGTGGTGTTGGAACAGTCAAACGTTGCAAAGCCTGACCAGTGGCGTGTGCGGACAATATTGCTTGTTTTACCTGTACCATCGATGCCGAGGAAGACCCTTATCTACTATCGTACAGATGTTTGACGAGTACTCCCAGGCCGAGGACCGCGATGTACTCGTCTATGACTGGGCCGCCCATCATTTCAATGTACAAGCCCCGTTCTGGGCTTAAGTTAATGACAAGCCCCTTGTTCTGGGCTTCAATGTGCAAGCCCCTTGTTCTGGGCTTCAATTAATTGCAAGCCCCTTGTTCTGGGCTTCA
>JAVTVY010001580.1:0-34135 GCA_036873755.1 Hanleya hanleyi | reverse complement strand
TAATATTATATTGTTTGCTGACGATACAAGCGCCACATACTCTAACACCGATCCATCTATTCTAATAAAAACAATGTCTGATGAATTAATCAAGCTTCAAGATTGGTTCTCCTGCAATAAACTATCATTGAATATAAAAAAAACGAAATACATGATTATCAAACCAACACGAAAATCAGTATCCAATCTTCCTAAACTTTCCGTCTCAGGCCAAGATATCGAACACGTAGACAGCTACAAATTTCTAGGAATTTTGTTCAATGATAGACTGAATTGGAAAACACATATAGATCAGCTATGTTCAAAACTGTCGAGAAATATTGGTGTAATCAATAACATAAAACACTGCCTAACCAAACAAACATTAATGACTCTTTATTATTCCCTATTTTACTCCTATATTTCTTATTGTAATGTGTGTTGGGCCAATACTTACTCCTCCCATCTTGTCTTATTACAGAAGAGACTAATTCGAATCATCAACTTTAGCGACAAATACTCCCATACTGCACCTATATTCAAACAGACTAATATATTACCAATGGGAAAAATGAACGATTATCTCACCTTAATATTTGTTCACAAATTTATCCACCATAATGTTTTTCTTCCTTTCGCTTATCAAAATTACTTTACAAAACAATCCTCTGTACACAACTATCCAACCAGGCACTCACATTTCAATCTGTTCAGAACATCTTGTCCATCTCAACTCTCTTTCTATAGTTTGAGATTGAAAGGCCCACGAATCTGGAACATTCTCCCAGCTAATTTAAAGCACATTACTTCAAATTCCCTATTTAAAAGGGAGCTAACGAAAAATATTATGAGCGCAACAGAGAGTGATCATCACACTCGGTAACTCAATATCACTTTATTTGAAAGGTACACATTATTTATTATATCTGATTATTTAACGTATTGCTGACATGGATACATGTACTTATTATCTTCACAGGACAATTCATATTTAATGGTTCAACTGCACAATGTCAGACTATTTCTATTCACCATCTGTTTATATATATAATTATACTCTCGCTGTTTAATGTTTTACAACATATATATTCTTAGGGATAAAACAAACCCGCAAGGGTTTTATTCCCGCCAATATACAGACAATATGGACGCATTCCACATTGATTTATATGCATATCTTCTCTATATGGTGAATAAAATTTCAATTCAATTCATATATCTCTAATAGAATTCAACTTATAGTTTACTTCGGAATGGCGAATTTACTGAAAAATATCATCGAACCTAGAGAATCGTACGTAAGTATTGTAATTTTATCGCGATCTACTCGCGGATAATACCGACTTTGTCGATATAACGATGTACATAGCGAACGGTGTTGTAAATGTTCGATTATAACTAATTTGAATACAAGGGCTACTCCCTTTTTGTCCCCCGCCGCAACGCGGCCGGGGACTTTAAAATGGTTCTTGCTTCTATGTGTCCGTCACATGCACGGACATGTCCGTGCATGCACGGACATGTCCGTGCAAATACTTCGTAAGCAATAACTTCTAAATGCTTTGTCGGATTCCTCCGAAATTTGGCATCTGCATTCTTTGCGACAAGACGTCTGTTGGTATTACGTTTCAGCAAGATCCGCCTGTAGGTGGCGCCACTGGGTCTTGTTCCAATATTTAGTGCATGTCCGTGCAATACTGCGTAAGCGATAACTCCTAAATGCTTTGTCGGATTCCTCCGAAATTTGGCATCTGCATTCTTTGCGACAAGGCGTCGCTGGTATTACGTTTCAGCAAGATCCGCCTGTAGGTGGCGCCACTGGGTCTTGTTCCAA
Organism: Hanleya hanleyi; assembly: GCA_036873755.1. Taxonomy (NCBI): domain Eukaryota; kingdom Metazoa; phylum Mollusca; class Polyplacophora; order Lepidopleurida; family Hanleyidae; genus Hanleya; species Hanleya hanleyi. The sequence goes on along the minus strand of JAVTVY010001580.1, from coordinate 32,322 downwards.
TCTTTAGTGCATGTCCGTGGATGTTCGTGCAAATGCTTCGTAAGCGATAACTCCTAAATGCTTTGTCGGATTCCTCCGAAATTTGGCATCTGCATTCTTTGCGACAAGACGTCTGTTGGTACTACGTTTCAGCAAGATCCGCCTGTAGGTGGCGCCAATGGATCTTGTTTCAATATTTAGTGCATGTCCGTGCAAATACTGCGTAAGCGATAACTCCTAAATGCTTTGTCGGATTCCTCCGAAATTTGGCATCTGCATTCTTTGCGACAAGGCGTCGCTGGTATTACTTTTCAGCAAGATCCGCCTGTAGGTGGCGCCACTGGGTCTTGTTCCAATCTTTAATGCATGTCCGTTCATGTTTGTTCAAATCCTTCGCGAGCGATAACTTTCGAACAATTTGTCGGATTTCTTCGAAATTTGGTAAATGCATTCCCTGCGACAAAACACCGTTGGTGATGCGTTTCAGCAAAATCCACCCGGAGGTGGCGCCACTAGAGTTCATTCCATTATTCCATGCTGCAAGTGATAACTTTCTGGGTAACATGAGAAACGTTGCGGCTCATCGGATTCTTCTCAAATTTGGCATGCATTTACCATGCCAGGAGCTGTTGCTTGGGATTGCCTTTCGCTCACTTGCACTCACAGGTGGCGCCACCTGGTGGCAACATCACAAATTCGTTTCCGGGTAATAACTTGAGAACTGACCATCGGATTCTTCTCAAATTTTGTATGAATGTACCGTGACATCACTTGATAATGCATTTCACTGACTTGCGCCTAGAGGTGGCGTCACCTGGTGTCAAAAATCTAAATTTGGTTTCTGGGCAATAACTTGAGGACCCTCATCGGATTCTTCTCAAATTTGGTATGCAGATGTCCCCACGATACCATGTTCCTTGGGATTGTATTTTTCCCGCTTCTGCCTACAGGTGGCGTCTCCTGGTGGAAAAATTTGTTTCCGGGCAATAATTTGGCAACTGCTCATCAGATTATTCTCAAATTTTGTATTCACATGTGACCCGCCCCAAATAACATGAACACCGGTGGGCATCTAGTACCGGCAATAACTTGAGGACCCCTCTTCAGAGTCTCAAAGTTCATATGCCGATACCATGACATGAGATGTCATTTGGGATTGTGTTTTGCCTGCTTGCACCTACAGGTGGTGACTCCTTGTGGCAAAGTCTAAATTTGGTTTCTGGGCAATAGGTTGAGGATGCCTTCATATTCTTGTCAAATTTAGTTTGCAGATAATATGCCATGAGTTGTCTCTTGGGGTTGCATTTTGGTTACATAATTTTCATGCTACATAAAGAAAAGAAAATATATTACAGTAGCAATCAACATTCAGTCAGCCATTCGGAGTTGATCTCAAAACCTGGGAAGGTGGAAAGACCCCACTGCTTCTTACGCCTGTGAAGTAGCTGTTGCCATCCTCATGAATATCTTCTGAAACCGACAGCGCTTATAAATATTGCTGCCATTTTGGCGGGGGACCTAGCATCCTCTGGCTGCTTGTTTTTTGTGGCATTTGGTCATCACTAGTTGGCGCTATAGACATGAATGCAGGTAAACATGTGTAACATTATATCTTCTGAACAATGTGTTTGATTTCCATGAAATTTGGGTATAATGATCTTGCAAGATATGCAAAGAACTGACCAGATTTTGGTGGTGTTGGCGAATCATGGAGATGCATTTTCGCATCTCAAAATAAGATATTGTTTTTACAAAAATGGAAATTTGATTCTGGAAAAGTAATTCTATTTTGCTGAACATGAATGTAATAATTCACATCCCTTGCAGGTCCAAATTGGCACTTTTTTAAATATATGAAATTCTCATGACTTGAGTCAAATATCTACATTCCCCAGCCCACATCTGAGGAGTTTGCTTCATCATGTAGGTTTGTGATATTGTTCATCATTGGGTGGCACAAAAGACAGCACAATTTATCGGTATTTCATCTGTTCATGAAGTTTATTATCGCCATCTCCGGGACGGAGTATGGCGATATTGCAGACCAGGCTATGGGGATGCCAGAGACAGTGAGTCATTATTTGAGAGAACCAAGATGTACCCAGTGAGCTCCTTGGTAGCGTTGGTCGGCCATATACTGTAGATGATACTCCTAGTTTTTGACGGCAAAAATTAAAGACAATGCATAGATTTTATCGAAATAAACGAACCGGAAGCAAGGCGAATTCCTGGTTGAATTTTGTGTTGCGCAACTTTGACGAAATTAGCTTATGACTGCGCACGAGTTGCTGTGAGAACGAGGCTGTCAACATTGGCTGAAGCTGCGAAGCTGATTAGCTGAAAATGATGTCATCGTTATCTGTCTGTTATCGGGTGAATTTGGTTGAAGAAAAATGACCGCGTAAATGTTTGGCGAGACGACTGTTGTGTTTACCATGAAAATAAAGGGTTTCCCTGATTTATATGTTAGATTAAAACCCATAGGAATGATGCACTGGTATTTTAGCGTGATCGTCCGGTTGAAATGGGCAAATCGTGAGGAGATTTTTTTATGAAAACTCTCATTCTCTTGGGAGACGCATGGTAAATGTTGCGGAAATCAAATTTGTTTTGTTTTCTCGCCTGGTCTTGTTTTATTTAAGACACATGCGAGCAGATATTTTGAAGGGCAGATTAAATAAAGTTTGCGCTTTCTGAAAATATTAGCTGAGCAGACGTTGCAAATCTCGTTCAGCTCTCGCTGGACAGATTCCTCTTCTGGTCATGCTGGTTTTATGAAGACCCCAGTTTTCAACACTGGCAGTCGCGTCCTTTCCCGTGAAGTCGGCGTTCGTTACTATTTTATTGTGTACGCATACTGCATGGAATATATTTTCAGAGGAGATCTGTGTCGAAGCAACAACAATAGTATTTACATTTTTCTCGTCTTGTGAACTTGACCGGATCCTGTCCAATGTAATGTATTATGGGGGACTCCTGCTACCCGAATATATATTTAGCAGGGTTTCAATCAAGCAACATGCAAATATATTGCTTCTGAAAAACCCTCCCGCATGCATTAATCCAAACATATATAAGGCTGACAAATGAGACCATCGCCAAGTAGCAAAGGGTTGAAATCTATATACTTGAAGCAAAATATTGATGTTTTACAGAGATCCAAATTCTCCAAGTATAAACTCGTCAAACTTAAAATATTCGCAAAATATATAGCATCTGCAATAAAATTTCAGACATTTTACATACATGTACATTGTTACAACATTCTTTTGTGTTCCTGGTTTGTCAGAGTTACAGCGAAGCCTATGTATTTCACATGTAACTGAGTCTGAGTTAACAGATAGGGTACCAGTATATATTTTCCAGTATGTCCATCATTGAAATACCTTAGAAATGTGTCAATTAAAATACTTGTATGCTATTGCCATGCACTCATAATATGCATGGTGCCCTCTTATATGGTGGTTAACATTTGATAGTAAGCCCCACTCCCCAGGAATCCTGGACCTTGGGAGTGTCGAGTGTAACAGGAGTACAGAATAAAGGAATCTGTGGTTTAGCTGGATCACAACTCTCGAACAATAATACATGTTCATCCAACCTGTCTTGCTGTGTTTACGGTGAAATCAGAGTTTTTGAAGTGTTGACTAAAACTCTGCCACCATAAAACCTATGCGCAATGACTGTCAATGTTTACTTTATTTTGGTCAATAAAGCAATGGTCTCCTCATTGCCTTCTTTGCACATCATTATTGCATTCCATGTTCTGAATACACAAATTATGTTGGCTTACATTATCCGTTTGATTGTATTTTGGTATGTCCAAATGATCAAATATAACGACAGGACTTCCAAGGTTCATTTTTGCCAATAGCCGGATCGATCTTTGTTATGCCCCCCCTCTAACTAGAGGGGGGGCATATAGCGATCGCTTTGTCCGTCCGTCTGTCCGTCTGTCCATCCGAATGTTTTGTCCGGGCAATATCTCGGTTAATATTTGATGGACAGGATTGAAACTTGCATCGAATGTGGCCAGTGGCTCATAGTTGTAGCGTAGAGTTTTTTCCGAGTTCCGGTATGATTTTCAAGAGTTATGGCCCTTTTTCTGAAATCTCTGTGAATGGGACTTGTCCGGGCTGGATCTTGGTTAATATTGTATGGACAAGTATGAAATTTGCATGATATGTGGTCAGTGACCCACAGTTGTGCAGCGTAAAGTTTCTCCACGTTTCGCTTATTTTTTCAAGAGTTATGGCCCTTTGTTCCTGATTTCTCCGTGAATTGGGACTTGTCCGGGCTGGATCTCGGTTAATATTGTATGGACAATTATGAAACTTGCAGGATGTGTGGTCAGTGCCCTGTAGTTGTGCAGCGTGAAGTTTCTCCGAGTTTCGCATATATTTTCAAGAGTTATGGCCTTTTTTTCTTCAAATCTTTGTGAATTGGAACTTGTCCGGGCTGGATCTCGGTTAATATTGTATGGACAATTATGAAATTTGCAGGATATGTGGTCAGTGCCCTGTAGTTGTGCAGCGTGAAGTTTCTCCACATTTCACTTATATTTTGAAGAGTTATGGCCCTTTTTTCTTCAAATCTTTGTGAATTGGGATTGGTAGGGCTGGATCTCGGTTAATATTGTATGAACAAGTACGAAATGTGCATGATATGTGGTCAGTGACCCATAGATGTGCAGCGTGAAGTTCTCTGTTTTCGGTTATATTTTCAAGAGTTATGGCCCTTTGTTTAAACCTAAGTGAATGGAATATATTTATTTGTCCAAGCTGGATCTCGGTCTATAACCGATTTGAACCAGGAAAATGTCTATATTATATGTTATTCTACATTCCAAAGCAAACAACATAGGTCCTGAAGTATGAAATTGCCCCAAAAACAGTGAATTGGGTGCAAAATTCAAAGTTCACTGATCGCTTCATAATTTCACCACAATATACTCCCAAGGAATGTAGGTCTCATGACCAGGTCACATTTTCGGATTTGGCGAAAGCCCTGGCGACCAGCTTGCATCAAAGCATCGTATTATCACTTGTTGCTTGATACTTGGAATATGTATTATGTGAGGCATGGCAAAAAAATGACTGAAACAGAATTTTTATAATTATCCAAATTAGGCCTCCACCAACCAATAAAGAACAGAACAATGGCGGGGCAGTGTCGGATTAAAGTGGAAGGGGGGGCATACAATTGAGCAATCTCTGATTGCTTCCTTCCTGTGTTCTGTTTTAGACAACTTTAGTCAACCAAGAACCTATATATTACCTTTCATAACAAAGACAAGAAAGGGATGGCGATTTCGAAGTCCACGAGTTCTAGTTAATATTGTCAGACGGACGAAGGATTTCAAAGGACAAAGTTGTTTTTTGTTTTTTTTTTATTGAAATTGAAGGGTCACACCTCATACGGATTTTGCAGCCCATCAACACAATGCTCAATTTATATCTCATTATACATTCTTTTTTACAATCACTAATTTTATTAACATTATGGTTTGAAAATGGATTGAAAGGACATTGATGCTGTCAGCGCTGGTATAATCATGTGGCATAGGGTAAAGTCGGCCCTTATATATCTAAATCTAGGCTACATCAACCCCTGCTTACACACGTAACTAAAATGCAGTCAGATAAAATATGTTGCCATCAGTGTATAGTCAGTATGGAGCATTGCAAGGATTCAAGTGGGCTTGAAGTCGGGCCATTTTGGTCAAATAGACATACTGTAACACTGATATTCTGCTTTACCTTTAAATCAGGCTTCATATTGTAGGCCTGTATGTTGACCATTCAGTTAATAAAACCTGTAGTGGTTGACTTATTGTATTGTAGTAACTTCTGCTACCTAGATATTAGCCAGTATAGAAGACAGCCTTACCTGCCGGTTAAAACCCTGAGAGAGGAAGTCAGCAGGTCTTGTCAGTCTCTTGCAGTCCAGGTCAAGTCGTTCTCTGGCTTCTCTTGCAAGCCCGCGAGTTACTCTCATTGGCTAGAGGGCAATCAGCGCCCTCTACCAAGGGGAGAGAGAGAGAGGAGACAACTCTTGTAATATTAAAGCAATTGTCTTCCCTGCTACACTGGCCTAATGTTCGTTAATAGTCTGTGATATTCTATCACTGAAATGTGAGAAAACCTATTCTTACTACACTCTTCCCCCTTTTCTTTTTTTGAGGAAGGGCGTACCAGCGACTGCAGTCTAAAACTCCAGCAAAGTATTCGCAAGGATAAAAAACATACCATAAAAGTACGAAACTGTACCTAAAGCTTCCTCTACTTTGAACTGGGCTAAAAACCGGACATTACCTAATAACAAACTACGTAATATTAGTCCGACAATAAAATACCCAACCCCAGATCATGGAAGCTGATCTCTAACCCCAACCCTCAGGTCGATTTTTCAACAGACCTCTAATTTCCCAAAGAAGACCCAAAGGAGCTGGAGCGAACTGGCCCACTTTAAGCACCAGTCCGACTCACTATGGAATCTACCTTTTCCCCCAACCTCCCCTTCCCCTCATAAATTAAGGGCTCACTCAATTTTATAATGTCAGCCCCTCTTAAACTGAGAGACTAGCTACACTATACAGCCTGTCAAGAAACAGACCGACTAATGAAATAATTGCCAGGCTCTCCTACATTGAGGGACTGACTATATCAGACAGTCTATAAAGTTTTGACTAACTGACTGTATCAGACAGTCTATCAAGTTTTGACTAGCGACAATAACTTTTAGATTGTCAGCACTCGATGAGAGCTTGCTCAGTTTGAAAACCTATCAGTCCCTATTAAATTGAAAGACTGGCTATAATCAGGCTGATCAAGGAATAACTGCCAGACTCAAGTAACTAGAGGGACTGGCTATATCAGATATCCCATCAAGAGTAGACTGACTAAGGCAATAACTGCAAGACACTCAGTCTCTCAATAGTTGATTGACTGGCTAGCGAACATAGTCTGACTAAAACAGTAACTGCCTGTCAGTCCTCCATACATTGTGGGACTACTCATATAGCTCAAGGCTTCACGAAACCAGTATCCTCTGTATGCATCAACAGAGACACACACATGAAGAATCAACGCATGTGAAACACCCGTGCACAAGGTGCCGCTAACACGTCAACTCAACATGTGGATGAATCTGCAGGACCAGAAGGAATATCGGAATCCATTGAACAGAAGTGCACTGCGTTGCTGATGTTACCGCATTGCCAATGATCAATTAGCCAGGGTCTGAATAAACATATCCAAAATGATCCCCGAATTTGATCAGACATAATGCTTCACAGTGAGCATTCAACCAAACAAGGTCAAGGCTTGTCCGATGTCTGACTTTTATTTCAGACCCTGATTCAATAAATTTAAACCGGGATGACAAACACCGGTGCATAACTCACTGGGGCTTCCATAGAGAAGACACAAGCAGAGTTGTGGCCACAAACTCCTTTGGCCCTGTGTCTCCAACATGGATTGCCCCGTCATTCTCTCCCCTTGTTAAATCATCCCTCACAATTCGCACTCTCCTCGGCAAAAACTCATATAGCATCCAAGTAACTTACATGTACATTTAACACCATTTAACCATTGCCGAATGATATGCCAACCGTGAGGGTTGAACCCACAGATAAAATTTAACCCAAACCACCATTCCACAACCCCATTCACTCCACTTGCACTCGAGCCTTTCTCCTAACCCGCTAAAAAGTTGAACATATCTCCATCACACAACCACGCAACACACACTGCACATTTTTTCAACACACATCACATGTTCTCCCAACACACCAACTGTTCTAAAATAGGTACACACACCACACTCTACTGAACACTCAATCTACCGAAAATAATCATTCTGAAATATTGGTCCACACACCACAAATCCACCAACACACCATTATCCAACACAGCACATCATTATCCAACATCCACACATATCACAGATTTCTTGTCAGACATTTTATCATTTTTTTTTATCTTTCCCCCAACAACCAAAAAACAACCTACACAACATCAAACCAAAATGCCACATCACCTATATCAAAATACAAAAACATCACCAACATCAAAATCAACTCAAAACAGTGTGCTAGATGGCGCCACATGCCATTGCCCACTGCCAATCTGCATTGCCCCCTAACATTACCAATGCTAAAAGAGAACTAAACTGAAGCATTGTCCAAACCGGTGATCATGCATTAACATTCTACTGCAGGAACCCCCATGTTCCCAATAACCAGGGCCTTCTTCCTAAAGTCAACGACACAGCCGTAGGCGGACAGAAAGTCCGAGCCCAGTAACAAATCCTGAACCACCGGGGCTACAACCATGTCTCCAAAACAGTTAAACCCTGCAATGGAAAGGGGAACCTGTCGAACCAACATTCCCATACTGGCCGTACCCTGAAATGCACCAGTTAGCTTAATGGGAGTGGATGACAGTCCCATAAGCCCTAACTTTCCAAATAATTCCGGACTCATCACTGTTACCTGAGAAGCAGTATCCACTTTCGCACTCACTGGAACGGACCCGACCCTGACCGGAACTACCATTGCCCCCTTCCGAGCCCCAGACACGGTAACGCCTCGAACGGCAGCAGTCGACCCAGCACAATCTGACAAGGCAGGTCCTCCAGTGGTAACCAACCCGTCAAGATTAGTGCGAACGGGGCAACTTCGACTGATGTGCCCTAATTGGTGACAAAGATGGCATTGTACTTGGGGACATCGGAAACTCTTATGCCCATTTTTCCCACACGAGTAACCGGTAACTCTGTTAATAGGGGCTTCACTGGCTACCGGTAGCTCGGGAGAATTAACAAGTCTCAATCGAGACTCACCCCGACCCTCCCGAAAAATATCCCCTCCCACAGACTTAAGTTCCGTGGAAACTAGACGGACCTCTGCTACATTCAAAGCTTGATGATTATACAGTGAGGCGTTGACACATGTCAACGCATCCTGAATAGTTCTGGGATCTTTCTCCATAGCAAACAAAACTATAGCCTGTGGTTCATGACAACCTTTGAAAAATTGCTCCACAGCTATCGATTCGACTAACTCACGTGGAGCCCCCGGATACCCCTTCACAGCTAACTCAACACACCTATAAGCAAAATCAGCCAAAGTGTCATCGGCCCCCCGCTCCTCCAACTGCAACCGATGTCGGATTGCTTGAGGAAGCTCGAGATCACCATACCGTTTGTCTAAGGCTTCAAGAAGCTCATCAAAAGAATTACAAACTGCTTTCGGTAAGAAAGAATAATACCCGATGGCCTTGCCATGCATGCACTCAGTCAAACGCTTTAGAGATTTTGCCTTGCTCCACTTCCGATCTTGAGCTTCTAATTCAAATTTAATTTTAAACGGCGACCAACCTTTGGCATCGCCGGAAAAAACTAATGTTTTCGGAAGTGAACGGCTGCTACTACGTGTAAAAGGTGATGCCGAGGGGCTACAGCCACGTGATGTTAAAGGGCTACGGCTACGCCAGCCTACTGTTCGAGGACCACGGAGAAGTCGACGTGATCTCGAACTCGCTTTATGTTGCCGGATAGGCTGCGAAACATTTGACCCTATTAAATCATCTCCCTTGTCCTCCTGACCATGAGCAATGTCAGAATGATCAATGGATGGAGAGGAATGGATACCTTTGTGCTCCTCCCCAACCTTACTATGTGAAGGGACGAAAGGGTCAGAGATGGGCACAGAAGGGTGCTCCACCCTCTGATGATGCCCTGACCCCTCGCAAGCATCCACCACTCCTGCATCCATATAATGTGCATGCTGGGTACCCTCACCAGAATTACATTCCCCACCCCCCAACCCCGGCATTTGCGCAACATTGACCACAGACAAATTTTCCTGCTCATCATTACCCATTGTCAGCCTAACCGCACTGCCATCAGTTTGCAATGAACTAGCATCAGCCCCCACCCCTCTAACCCCTGGCCTTGCATCATGGTCATTATCATTCCAAGTTGTTCACCTACTGTTTCCCACTTCTCCTGGTTAGATACCAGCTGACCGATTTTGGTAACACATTCTTTCTGGTTAGTTGCCAGCTGATCGATTCTGATAACACATTCTGTCAAGGTCTGAGAGAGACTCTGAACAACAGATTCCCTTTCCCCCCTTAAATTTTGAATGTGATTTTCCATCTCAGTTCGCAATTCGCCTACATGTTTTTCAATTAAATCTGAAACATACTCAGGGCAAATGGAAACATCTACCCCACTAATAAGAGAATTCTCCATCAAAGGATTCTTCTGGAATTGTTCAATATTATGTGCCATTGATACGTCTACTGGTACCAGTTCTGTCATGGTGTGAATTGTGGGACTCCACAAAAATGCAAATGAAAATATTCAATAAACTGCAATACTCACTGAAACAAATGAAAAAAATGAAGCACTTATGAGCTGAACGCACACACGTTACCGCAGTCAATGCGTTCTAGTGTGCTTATTCAACTCAAACCCATCTGAAAAAATGAAAAAAAAAACAAAAAAAAACAAGATCCTTCAAAACAAGTGCCTCACGCGTTACCGCAGTCAACGCGTTGTTGCAACTTCCCTGTTCAGTCCAAAACTAGATACAAACCAAGCCAAATAAGATACAAAATAATCATTGTCGCTAGTGGCCCAGTTAATGCGTAATAGCTCAATAGTACGGGTGTTGATTATTGAACAATCATCAAATGGTGCCAATCAATACCAAATGAGACGGAGTTATCAACAATCAAAGTATATTTCCCAAAATAAATAGGATCAAAACTCACAGAGTTGGCATTTTGCAATCGCCAACTAAATTATGGTTGCCTATTTAATAAATGTTCTTCAAATGTTCCCAAAATCAACTGGTGTTGCCCAACAATACCCGATTACACTCTAATCGGGTGCAATGTTCATGCTACACGAATTGTTTTTTGTTTTTTTTTCTTTTTTTTTTCAACTAAATGTAAGAGTTTGTGTTTTAATAAACACCAATCACTCAACCAAAATCAGATGGTGTCACTTGACACCACCAGACCACTATGTAATTGAGTGTAGCGCCGATATGTCAACACTCAAAAGAAAATTTTAATTTTTTATATTTTTTTTTTTTCCAAAGTAAACTCAAGGATGTGTGTTTGAATAAACACTAAACCCTCAATCAAAATCAGATGGTGCCACTTAACACCACCAGACCATCAAAATCAGATGGTGCCACTTAACACCACCAGACCACAATCAAATTGAGTGCAGTGTTGGTATGTCAACACTCAAATCTCAAAATACCATCTGAGTTTGTGTTGTAATGAACACCAAACAATCAACCACATTCACCAGATCAAAATCTGATTAAATATGATCCAAGTTTGTTAACACCCCATCACCAAAATATTGACTGTTTATTTAAACTCAAAATTTATTATTCCCAAAATACTGAGTGTATTTCAGCAACACTGATCACTCACCCTCTTTACAGTGTAAGTCACCAATGAGTACACCATCAAGGTTTACAGTGTATACTGACCACCACAGAATATGAGGTCAATTCAATTTCAATCAGAATGAACACCAGCAATTTATCTATTCACTATGTACACTCACAGGTAGCATTCAGCTACAAGTAACACCTCACGAAAAGCCACAAAGTTAGTAGCCAAGCTATGAAGATAAATTTTGACCAAGTCCAAAAATAAACTAGGTACCAATATATTAGCAAATCTATTGAAACATTAATTTGAATGTTCTATGCCATGGCTAGCAAGAATTTCGATCAAACGAGAGAAAAAACCCCCACATTCAATGTAAGCACCAGCTAATCCCTCGCGCAATAGCTACCAGGAAATAGCCAGGTGAACTTGACGACGAAATTGGGCGAATTCCAAAAAATTACTAAATTGAACTCTAGCCTTTAGGCCATAGATTTTCAGTGAATGTCCCAATCAAATTCACAAAAACTGACCACCGGAAAAGTCAATGTAGTTTGACCGATAATACAAAGCCAAACTATTGCTATACATTGTAAGTCGACCACACCAGTGAAAAATGGTCAACAGAAATTGACAGTGCGATAGACTCCCACAAACAAGTCTCGATAAGACAACCGTGCAAAAATATACCAGTGGCACAGCAAGAATAACCACAATTTGTCAACAGCACGACTGATGAATCCACGTACATCACAAGGTCATGCAGTACATGACCCTGTACCCCAAATTCAATCACCGAACCGAAAGGAAATGACTAATCTGACCGCGTTCAGTCACTAAAACTTCATCCCATGCTCCAAATCTTCTCCAAAAACCCCAACATTACCAACCCAACCACCGAGCACATAACAAATATAATTATCATGGGACAGGACTATGAACAAAACACAAAAATACACATATGGACACACAAACAGTACCGGTACACATACATGACAACACAAACATTAACATATAAACCATTCAAATATTGCACCTGTCAAAACCTTTATCCCAACTTCTACTCCTAATTTTCCCTACCAAATACTATCTCAGAAAAAAGAAGAAAAAAAATACTTCAAAATTCACCAAATCACCCAAAGTTCTAGCTAAATCTAAGGTGCAATATTGAAGGCAACCAGCAGGCAAGTCTGCCCGCTACACTGGCCATCTAACCAACCTAAACAATTACAGTCCTATTCCTTTTTATTCCCGAATGTAACCCTTCAAGTTACTGTCGTTGTTGTTATGCCCCCCCTCTAACTAGAGGGGGGGCATATAGCGATCGCTTTGTCCGTCCGTCTGTCCGTCCGTCCGTCCGTCTGTCCGTCCGAATTTCTTGTCCGCGCGATATCTCGGTTAATAATTGATGGACAGGATTGAAACTTGCATGGAATGTGGCCAGTGGCTCATAGTTGTGCAGCGTCGAGTTTTTTCCGAGTTCCGGTATCATTTTCAAGAGTTATGGCCCTTTTTCCGAAATCTCTGTGAATGGGACTTGTCCGGGATGGATCTTGGTTAATATTGTATGAACAAGTATGAAATTTGCATGACATGTGGTCAGTGCCCCACAGTTGTGCAGCGTAATGTTTCTCCCCGTTTCGCCTATATTTTCAAGAGTTATGGCCCTTTGTTCCTGAAATCTCTGTGAATTGGGACTTGTCCGGGCTGGATCTTGGTTAATATTGTATGGACAATTATGAAATTTGCAGGGTATGTGGTCAGTGCCCTGTAGTTGTGCAGCGTGAAGTTTCTTCGCGTTTCGCATATATTTTCAAGAGTTATGGCCCTTTGTTCATCAAGTCTTTGTGAATTGGGACTTGTCCAGGCTGGATCTCGGTTAATATTGTATGGACAAGTATGGAATTTGCAGGATATGTGGAGAGTGCCCTGTAGTTGTGCAGTGTGAAGTTTCTCCGTGTTTCGCATATATTTCAAGAGTTATGGCCCTTTTGTTCTTGAAATCTTTGTGAATTGGGACTTGTCCGGGCTGGATCTCGGTTAATATTGTATGGACAATTATGGAATTTGCATGATATGTGGTCAGTACCCCATAGTTGTGCAGCGTGAAGTTTCTCTGCTTTCGGTTATATTTTCAAGAGTTACCCTTTGTTCATCAAACCTAAATGAATGGGATATATTTATTTGTCCAAAGCACATGCCAAAGTAGATCACATAGGTCCTGAAGTATGAAATTGCCCCTAAAAGAGTGAATTGGGTGCAAAATTCAAAGTTCACGATCGCTTCATAATTTCACCACAGTATACTCCCAAGGAAGTAGGTCTCATAACCAGGTCACATTTGACGAAAGCCCCGGGTGGAATATGTACATATATTATGCAAGGCATGCCGAAAAAAGTGACTGAAACAGAATTTTATAATTTAGCCTAATTAGGCCTCCACAGACCAAAACAGAACAATGGTGGAGCAGTGTCGGATTAAAGCGGAAGGGGGGCATACAATTGAGCAATCTCTGATTGCTTCCTTGCTGCGTTGTTGTTCCAAATAACAACAACAACGTGTCAGTAAACTCGCAAAATTTTCAAAAGGAACGCGAACTCAAACCAAATTGTAAACTGGGGTAGTTCAAAATAACCCCGCTTCACTCGCGATAAATTATATCAAGACAAATATGGCAAAGAAAGCCGATCTGATGAAAGAGAAGACTATCAAGGGTCCAATTTTCGTCACAATACAACACGGACAGTTCTCGGCTAAATTCACTAAACAATCGTTGTCAAACTACTCCATATATTGCACAGAGCTTCAGAACTATTGCTGTATAATCTTTAGTTCACAACCAATGAAAGCCAAGTCAATTTCATTTGGAAAATCCGACATCGCGAAAAAACGTGACCATGCCGACGAGAAAATAAAATATTCCAGAACTTCGCTGGAAGCTCAAATTTTCACAAAACCCCTTCTATAAAGTAACTCACTTCCAGTTTATATCGACCCAATCGTAACTGAAAGCCAACAAGTTTGTCAGGACTCGGAAATGAAGATTTTCACACCCCAATTTTCAAAAATCCAAAGATGGCCGCCGGACTTGGCACTGCACTCAGTTCACTATCGAGCGAAAAATTGTCGAAAAATAATCACAATTCTACGCTTGATATTTTAACTTCTGACGCCAATTGTAGTAACTTCTGCTACCTAGATATTAGCCAGTATAGAAGACAGCCTTACCTGCCGGTTAAAACCCTGAGAGAGGAAGTCAGCCGGTCTTGTCAGTCTCTTGCAGTCCAGGTCAAGTCGTTCTCTGGCTTCTCTTGCAAGCCCGCGAGTTACTCTCATTGGCTAGAGGGCAATCAGCGCCCTCTACCAAGGGGAGAGAGAGAGAGGAGACAACTCTTGTAATATTAAAGCAATTGTCTCCCCTGCTACACTGGCCTAATGTTCGTTAATAGTCTGTGATATTCTATCACTGAAATGTGAGAAAACCTATTCTCAATTTATATCTCATTATACATTCTTTTTTACAATCACTAATTTTATTAACATTATGGTTTGAAAATGGATTGAAAGGACATTGATGCTGTCAGCGCTGGTATAATCATGTGGCATAGGGTAAAGTCGGCCCTTATATATCTAAATCTAGGCTACATCAACCCCTGCTTACACACATAACTAAAATGCAGTCAGATAAAATATGTTGCCATCAGTGTATAGTCAGTATGGAGCATTGCAAGGATTCAAGTGGGCTTGAAGTCAGGCCATTTTGGTCAAATAGACATACTGTAACACTGATATTCTGCTTTACCTTTAAATCAGGCTTCATATTGTAGGCCTGTATGTTGACCATTCAGTTAATAAAACCTGTAGTGGTTGACTTATTGTATAATGCACTTTACATAAGTGGACTAGTAGATTGCTTGTGTCAACAAAGTAAACACTTCATTTCCGAATAAGTGCTTCAAAGGTTTTTGAAGTGGAACTTACATACCTGCTATATGGCACATCTCACCTGGGAAATTTTTACATGTACATGTATATCTAATTGAAGTAATTCATTGGAACCAGTGATGATTTTCCAATAATAGAGAAGAAAAGCAACTCCGAGTAGGGATGATAATTTCATTCTGTATATTTCGCTATTAGTTATAGCTTCTTCAGCAGTGAATAAAGTTGAAAACAGCTCCATACGCACGGTATATTTACAAGGCATAATGTGATCTTAGCCAATACACATTTAGGAATAGGTAAACCAGTAAATTATGTCATTCAGGTTGGACTGATATTAAAATGCTGTCATTTTCAGAAATTGTTCAATGTTAAGCGATAACCTGCCAGTGATCTACAAATGGTGTGATTCAGGTGATACAATACACACTCTAATTGGTGAAAACAATACATAATCTGCTTATCTGGCAAGAACTACATGTAAGTAAACTGTGAATAAATGAATAAAGTGTGGTGATATAGTGAGTATGTACCTACATTGAATATTTCTACTTGTCATGAAGTTTGGATAAGGACGGTCATTTTAAGATAATATAGGTATAATTTTCTTGGCAATCCACATCAAAGTTGATGGAAACCTACAAATGTTGTAACTCGCATGTTTCATAGTTGTATATTCCTATGCGAGTTACAGCATTTGTGGAGTGTGTATTGTAACACCTGAATCACACCATTTGTAGATCACTGTCAGGTTATCGCTTAACATTTTACAATTTCTGAAACTGGTGGCATTTTAATATCCGTCCAACCTGACCGACATAATTCACTGGCTTACCTATTCATAAATGTGTATTGGCTAAGATCACATTATGCCTTGTATACATACTGTGCGTATGGAGCTGTTTGTAATTTTGTTCACTGCTGAAGATGCTAGAACTAATAGCGAAATACACAGAATAAAATTGTGTATTGTCTTACTGATTAAAAAAAGTTTTTACACCTCAAGCCGATGCTCTAGGAAGCCTAATTGGACAGCAAGAAGATCGGCAATTTTCTTAACAAAACATATAGAAGAATTAATTGCCGAAAAGAACAACAAAAAAGCTTTCCTGAAGAAGAGGGGTCCCCTGGCAGACCTCGACACTTAGCTAATATATATAGCGTAGAATTATATCATAGGATCACCTTATGATGTTATTCATGATGTTTTTTATCAGTATTTGTATGCAAGAAAATTACCTATATATAACACATTAAAATACCACACTACAGCATTCCATATTACAGACATCAAAACAAAGTTTCAAATCAACAAAAGGGTACTTATTTATTCTTCTCACAACCATTTTCCTCTCTGTCACGTGAGGATGTGGCAGAGAATGTAAAATCGTGACACCTAATGTAAGAATAAATGCCCAATCGTTGGTCCAGGGTTAAAAAAGAAAATTGTGATCCCTACTCGGAGTTGCTTTTCTTCTCTATAATTGAAGTAAAATGGTGTGTTCTGGTGCATTTTGACAGAATATTTAGACTTCGAAGATGATATTTAATTATGATGCCCCAAAATGAACTGAATTTTCCGTGTCATCTGTCTGTCTGATCAGAAGCCTAATTAACGAAATTGACTGACATTCACCTGTTCTATCGAGGTCAAATTTGGCATTAATAGCAATAATTTTTAAAGGAAGGAAATTCATCATACTTGTGCAATTGCTGACTGACTAGAAGCCTATCCTAGTTGACTGAACCTATTTTCTCAAGGTTATATACTTTATATTATGATATAACATGAAATATAGCTAGGCATTCTAAATTGATACCACATATGCAACTGATGATGGACCTGAAGTCTATGAATATTATTGACATTGACCTATTTTCTCAAGATCAAAAACTGTATGTTGTCACATGTTAACTGCCAACATACAGTCCAAATCTAACATTGTCATCATTTTGTTGTGGCTGTGGTTGTCTTCCAGAACAATCTAGCGAATTTTGCAGGTGTTCCAACAGCCTCAGCTTTCAACAGTAAGTTGAAACCATGCTGTATTGGCTGAGCTGTTGAAACACCCTCCATTTCCTACATTTGTAGCTCTGACATACTGCATCACTGTCAAAATTTGGGTACCATGACAGAGTGATAGATCACACAGCCAGTGAAGGTTCCTGATTTAAATTGAATGTTGTTATTGCCTAAGTAGTATTAGCAGCATTTTACAACAATAACAATTCGCTGACTTACAGCGAAAAATTATACTGAAAGGTATTTATTAGGTATTTCTATTTCAGATGGAAATACCTATTTGTTATTCTATTCCAATCTTCGGAGCAATTTTTTGTACAGAGCAAAACGACCTCAACGATTTTATGTACTGCTTAGATATTGTGCACACGTATAGGTATTTGTCTTGGGTCATGCATGATTGTCTCGACACATGACTTTGACCTTTTGACCTATAAGCTCTCAAAGTTAAAATTCATTTTACGAAAACCGACTAAACGGATAAGAGTACTGACTGAGATTTGGAATGTAAGTGTTTTAAGAAATTCCCAACACTGAGTCGATAAATTAAGTAGGTCAGAAAAGCAGGTTCTGGGTTCTCTTCCCTGGTGACGTTTTCCGTGTCGTCGGTGTGCAGCCAAATCGAAACAGCAGATCTGCAAGATACTAGAGTATTCGTAAGTCTTATGTATAGCCATGCTGTAGTTTTATTTTCAATTTATTCTATAACAAGAAAGAGTAGTAATCTCCCTTTTAATATTTTCCCAAAACTGTCATTTTATAAGGAAACAAGCCAGGGCGTCGATTCTTCTACTGTTAATAGATACTTTAATGACATAAAAGAATATAACCTTAAATTTGACCTTTGACATATAGATTCGTCGCAGTAGGATGTGAAACTTTAGGGGTCAGCACTTGAGCGGGTTTTCCAATCAGACTGCAAACTGGGACATGTGACATATACCACATCACAATTTGGTCGCAAGTGTCCGAACTCGACAACGACCATTACCTTTAGAATGGTAAGCATGCAAAATTCAAAAATACGGCTTCTGTTTGCTAAAAAACTATCAAACTGACAGTCAGTAAACAATGATATATTGTGAAACACTGAATTGTCTGTCATTTGGCATTGATTATGAAACGATCCAATTTGACCGTCATCTTGAATATCACCAAACGTGAAAAGGATTTCACTTGATTTTCTCAAAAACGATATCTCTAGAGGAATCTGTAATCTTGTACAAATGTTCCCCACGACAAAGGTATGACGTCATTGAAATGGCAACCTGATATTCACCTTGGTTCTCCAGGTACACGGCCAAAAATCGGAAATTCTGCTTCCAATTCAAACACATCTATGTCACTGAGCGCCATGAGACAATAACATAACATCAAACACTGAATTGTCTCATTTTGGTACTGATTACAACACGATCCGATGAGACCTTGACCATGAATATCGCAGGATGTAAAAAAGTGTCATATGTAATTTTGTCCAAAACTATCCACTGTATGCATCTGTGCTTTGGGACAAATGTTCCCCATTATACCAGTATGTTGTCACTGACTTTTCAACCTGTTATTGACCTTGGTTCTTCAGTTGTGGGCATTGACAATTTTACAAATGCAAGGCCATACTCTAAAAACTATTGGGCATTTGAACTGGAAATTTGCATAGCAATATAGGTCATTACATGAAGCAACAGAATCTTGCTTCATCTCAAAAAAGGGTGGAGAAAGAATGAGATTTTTGATGATTTAGGAAATTGTCTGCTTTTTTTCATCCCATTATTGAACTGCTCATCCAATTCCCACTATCTTCACGTATTATTGAGACTATATATATATGTATTTGCTTATGAAATTTTAAGACTGTAGTCGTGATATTTTTAGAGATATCGATCAAATAATTTTTCCCCTCTATTGAGCCGTTAAATGGTTCTGTCGCCGTAATTGTCGTCACTTGTTGATTTCATCTTCCATTCAATGAGCATTGTCCATTTCACCTTTACACTCGAGGCATCGATTAAGTTAATGTCATCTTACACGACGAGTTGGTTCTTATTTGGAATTGCTGTTCAACTGTAACAAATATTAATTTCTTATTTACTGCCTGGAAATCCAATATATTGTGGAGTCAGAAAATATTTTGGTCACGCAAATATAAATATGAATAATATTTCCATTAACTAATCCATTCGAAGTGAAGATGAGAGAAAACAAAAATTCGTGCACCTAGGGTGGGTTCGAACCACAGACCTCTGGGTTACTAGATGAACGCGTTACCTATTACGCCATGGTGATTCATGTCTACCAATCCGGATATACGTTCCTATATCGTAAGGCTGATTCATTATTAGGTATTTCCATGGAAATACCTATTTGTTATTCTATTCCAATTTTCGGAGCAGTTTTTTGTACAGAGCAAAACGACCTCAACGATTTTATGTACTGCTTAGATATTGTGCACACGTATAGGTATTTGTCTTGGGTCACGCATGATTGTCTCGACACATGACTTTGACTTTGACCTTTTGCATAAGTTCTCAAAGATAAAATTCATTTTACGAATATCGACTAAACAGATAGGAGTATCTGACTGAGATTTGGAATGTAAGTGTTTTAAGAAATTCCCAACACTGAATCAATAAATTAAGTAGGTCAGAAGAGCAGGTTCTGGGTTCTCTTCCCTGGTGACGTTTTCCGTGTCGTCTGTGTGCAGCCAAATCGAAACAGTGGATCTGCAAGATACTAGAGTATTCGTAAGTCTTATGTATAGCCATGCTGTAGTTTTATTTTCAATCTATTATATAACAAGAAAGAGTAGTAAGCTCCCTTTTAATATTTTCCAAAAACTGTCATTTCATAAGGAAACAAAAACCAGGGCGTCGATTCTTCTACTGTTGATAGATACTTTTATGACCTAAAAGAATATAACCTTAAATTTGACCGACATATAGATTCGTCGCAGTAGGACGTGAAATTTTCAGCACTTGAATGGCTTTTCCAATCCGACTGCAAACTGGGCCATGTGACATATACCACATCACAATTTGGTCGCAAGTGTCTGAACTCAACAACGACCATTACCTTTAGAATGGTAAGCATGCAAAATTCAAAAATACGGCTTCCGTTTGCTAAAAAACTACCAAACTGACAGTCAGTAAACAATAAGATATTGTGAAACACTGAATTGTCTGTCATTTGGCATTGATTATGAAACGATCCAATTTGACCGTCATCTTGAATATCACCAAACGTGAAAAGGATTTCACTTGATTTTCTCAAAAAACGAGGAATCTGTAATCTTGTACAAATGTTCCCCATGACAAAGGTATGACGTCATTGAAATGGCAACCTGATATTGAACTTGGTTCTCCAGGTACACAGGGCCAAAAATCGAAAATTCCGCTTCCAATTCAAACACATCTATGTCACTGAGCGCCATGAGACAATAACATAAATCAAACACTGAATTGTCTCATTTTGGTACTGATTACAACATGATCCGATGAGACCTTGACCATGAATATCGCAGAATGTAAAAAGTGTCGTATGTAATTTTGTCCAAAACTATCCACTGTATGCATCTGTGCTTTGGGACAAATGTTCCCCATTATACCAGTATGTTGTCACTGACTTTTCAACCTGTTATTGACCTTGGTTCTTCAGGTGTGGGCATTGACAGTTTTACAAATACAAGGCCATACTCTAAAAACTATTGGGCATTTGAACTGGAAATTTGCATAGCAATATAGGTCATTACATGAAGCAACAGAATCTTACTTCATCTCAAAAAAAGGGTGGAGAAAGAATTTGAGATTTTTGACGATTTAGGAAATTTTCTGCTTTTTTCATCCCATTATTGAACTGCTCATCCAATCCCCACTATCTTCACGTATTATTGAGACAATATATATATATGTATTTGCATATGAAATTTTAAGACTAGTCGTGATATTTTTAGAAATATCGATCAAATAATTTTTCCCCTCTATTAAGCCGTTAAATGGTTCTGTCGCCGTAATTGTTGTCACTTGTTGATTTCTTTTCCCATTCAATGAGCGTTGTCCATTTCACCTTTACACTCGAGGCATCGATTAAGTTAATGTCATCTTACATGACGAGTTGGTTCTTATTTGGAATCGTTATAGCTGTTCAACTGTAACAAATACTGATTTCTTATTACTGCCTGGAAATCCAAAATATTGTGGAGTCAGAAAATATTTTGGTCACGCAAATATAAATATGAATAATATTTCCATTAACTAAATTAAATGGTGGGGCCCCGTGGGTCTCCCGGGGATTGCCCTGGGGTGTCGTCGTGGTAACAATAGGCCTCAGCCTCTCAGAGAGCTTGTTGTAGGAGACGACTAACTGGGACACCCGTGGGGTCCCGGGTTTGGAAGAAAATAGGACCCCACCAGTCGGGTCCCGCATGTTGAAAGGAATAGAACCCTACCCGTGTGGTTTTCGGGAGTGGAAAGGAATGGAAACCAAACGTGTTATAATGACTAAAATAGAGCTAAAGGTGACGTTGAATCATATTCAGTCACTCTCTCTCTAACTCACTCCTTAAATGGTGGGTGTTCATTCATCATTCAGTATCGCACATGTACTAACACGACATGAATTTAATTTTCAACTGAGCAATACTTAGCTGTGCTGCTCCAATGATCATATGTAGGCTATTCAATTGATAACACAAGGCTATTCTATGGATAACAACTTCTTTATTGCTGTGGAGCTGACGGTTCGTTGGAGATACTTCCAACTTTTTCAAAGCTAATGAATCATAGCTTTGAAAAAGTTGGAAGTATCTCCAACGAAACGTCAGCTCCACAGCAATAAAGAAGTTGTTATCCATAGAATAGCCTTGTGTTATATACGCCGACTTCTAAATGCCTATCAAAGAAATTATTCAATTGATGTCGAATTACATTGGCGATATTGGATTTCCTTATAATTTAATTGAATACATTGGAAAAGAATAGGCATTCGGTGGTTGAGAATGTTTGGCACTCGTGGCACTTAACTTGTTAAAAAATGTCACAAAACGGGAGATAGTTCATATTATGAGCTAAGGCCCTCGCAAGCTAACTGAGCACCTAGCAAAATTTTTCTGTTCAATACATGTACATGTAGCATATCCGACGACTGACCATAGTAATACGTTTATGTACTGCTGTAATATGGCAAATGTATATATGCTGCAACGTAACTGAAACGAATAACCAAGGTTCCATCCCTTATGTATACATTATATGGGATATGGCGTTTTATTACATTATGTTTTCTACTTCTGCATTAACTTAAATCCCACGACAGCAAGAATATGTACACTTGGGGGAAGTCATGGAAATACCGTGTCATATTGTACCAACAATGTCTAGTTTATTGTTGTTTTTCATTTTTATCTCGCCTTACAAAGTAAAGGGGAGATATTGTGAGGGGGGAAAGAGGATGTTGTCGTCGGTGTCGGTTGTCGGTGTCCCCTGCCTGGAAATGATAAGGTTTTTGGTTTAGCGAATTCAAAACAAATCTAGAAAAATTAAAAAAAATATAAAAAAATATGGGGGGTGGGTATGCTACCTGGGGGTAATACCCCTGGGGTGCTCCAATGTTAAAATCCCTATGATAGAGTTTTGCGTTTAGCTGAAGTGCACATGTACATCTGTACACCACAGTTTGCTGCAGTTGTCAGCTGTCATTGAATGATTATGAAACTTGGTACACATGTTTCTTATGATTAGAAGATGTACCTGTGCTATTTGGGAGATGAAATATTAATTTTTGTTCAAATTTTGAGGGTTTTGTCTAAGTAATCTGCCAATAAAAACATGTACATAAAAACATGTACCCCTGTACATGGAAAGTTTTCTGAAGCTGTCAGCTTTCATTGGATGAGTTTGACACTTGCTACACAAGTTCAATGTGATTCGAGGATGTGCATGTGCTATTTAAGAAATATGACATTAAATATGAATTTTGGTCCTAATTATTGCAGTTTAGACTTTGTACATTTCCATTGATAAGGTTTTTGTTGGCCAAAAATTTACATGTAGATCTGTACATGGAAAGTTTGTTGAACCTTTCGTGGGATGATTATAAAACTTGGTGGGCGTGTTTCGTGTTTTTCTAGGTCAAAGCTCTCCCGCAGTAATCCCACATGGGACTGACCTATCCAGCCTTATTCCCAAATGGCACTGGCCTATCCAGCATTAATGCCACACGGGACTGACCTATCCAGCAGTAATCCCATACGGAACTCAACTATCCAGCAGTAATCCCAGACCGGACTGGTCTACACAACAGTAATCAGGCCCGTAGCCAGGGAGGTTTTTGGGGGTTCGGGAAAACCCCCCTTTCGGAAATATTACATATTTTTCTCATATAAATGCCCTTTTCAAACTGAAGCGAACCCCCTATTTGCCCCTTTTCCCATACAGCGAACCCCCTGATGTGCCCTTTTGGAGTGACGGCGAACCATCCTCCAGTAAATCCTGGCTACGGTCCTGGTAATCCCATTTGGGACTGGCCTATCCAGCAGTAATCTCACACAGGACTGATCTATCCAGCAGTAATCCCAAATGGCACTGGCCTATCCAGCTGTAATGCCACATGGGACTGACCTATCCAGCAGTAATCCCAGACTGGACTGGCCTATCCAGCAGTAATCCCACATGGGACTGGCCTATCCAGCAGTAATTCCACATGGGACTGGCCTATGCAGCAGTAATCTCAGATGGGACTGACCTATCAAGAAGTAATATGACACTGGACTGCAATATGCAGCACTAATCCCACATGGCACTGACCTATCCAGCCATAATCCTTCATGGAACTGACCTATCCCACTGTAATCCCACACAGGTTTAGCCTATCCAGCAGTAATCCCACATGTGACTGGCCTCCCCAGCCGTAATCCCACACAGGATTGCTGTATGCAGCAGTAACCTCACACTGGATTGCCTATGCAACAGTAGTCCCACACTGGACTGTCCTATCCAGCATTAATTCCATACGAGGCTTATCTATCCAGCAGTAATCCTACACAGGACTGGCCTATCCAGCAGTAATCTCACATGGGACTGACCTATCCAGCAGTAATCTCACACTGGACTGCCCTATGCACCAGTAATCTGACGGCACTGACCTATCCATCCTACATGGAATTAACTCATATGCCAGTAATCCAACATGGGACTGATGCTATTGTCTAGCTGTTTCAAATAATCTATTCCAGACATTATTGTCTGTACCACATCACCTATTCCAGACCTTATTGTTTGCTCTACATGTATGCTTTCAATACTGCTGCACCTTCGACGGATGACCCTGCAAGGCGAGATGTTGGGGTTCTCAGAAGGCTTGTTATTTGCTGGCATTGTTTCAGATAGAATACAACAGCCAAATTCATACAATCAGGAATAAAAAGGGGGTTAAAGTCCTTATGTTCAAACTTTCATGGGAAATATAAAAGTGACAATTTGAAATTTTATTTTTATTCGATTTTTTAATGTCGGTGGGCCCATGAAATGCAAAATAAATTTCGTGTTGTCTCACACTGGGTTTCGCCCGTTGGTGAAGAAATCAGAGGCACTTCTAACAGTGATGATTCCTGATTGCTCATCCTCCAGGGGTATGTGCCCCACACACTGTCCCATCCTAAAAAAAATTGCCAAATTGGGGAGATCTAAGGCCCTGTGAGTACCAAATTATGTGTTACAAAATTATCTGGGGAAATGCTCTTCGCCTGTTTTTGTCCTGCGCCACGAAGTGGTGGGAGGACTTGAAAATGCTAGCCGTCCGTCCATCCTTCCGTCCGTCCTTCCATCCATCCGTCCTTCCGTCCGTCCCACATCTTGTGAACGCGATATCTTGAGAACAATTCGACCAATCGACTTCAAACTTGAGAAGGTGCTTTATATCAGTTAGATGGCCATTGGTATTGATTTTCACTGAGGAACGTAATCCAAGATGGCTGCAATTGACCATATTGGATTCCGTCCGTCTCAGATCTTGTGAAAGCGATACCTCGAGAACAATTCGACCAATCGACTTCAAACTTGGGAAGGTTCTTAACATCAGTTAGATAGCCATTGTTATTGATTTTCACTGCGGTACGTAATCCATTGCCATTGACCATATTGGATTCCATCCGTCCCACATCTTGTGAACACGATATCTCGAGAACAATTTGACCAAGCAACTTCAAACTCGAGACGGTGCTTCACATCAGTTAGACAGCCATTGGTATTGATTTTCACTCAGGTACATGTAGTATGTAATTCAAGATGGGCCATCTTGGATTCCATCCATCCTGCATCTTGTGAACATGATATTTTAAAAACAACTCAACCAATCGACTTCAAACTTGGGAAGGTGCTTCACATCAGTTAGATGGCCATTGGTATTGATTTTCACTGAGGTACATAATCCAAGATGGCTGCCATTGACCATCTTGGATTCCGTCCGTCCAGCATCTTGTGAATGCGGTATCGTGAGAACAATTCGTCCGATTGACTTCAAACTTGAGAAGGTGCTTCACATCAGTTCTTCACATCAGTTAGATGGCCATTGGTATTGATTTTCATTGAGGTAGTATGTAATCCAAGATGGCTGCCATTGACCATCTTGGATTTCACTCGCCCATATTGTACTCCTCTGTGTTGTGAACGAGATATCTTGATCTATTCTACCCATCGATTTATAAACCTCACCATCCACAAATCCATATACAATTACAGACTTGCATTCCAGTGTTACGCTACCCATTACTGCTTCCCAAACCTCAAATTGTCTCAACAATTCCAGATAAACGTCTCTTTCCACAAACACATATCCACTTTCCAAGTTATATTTAAGGAGATATTGGAAGCATATATGTTGTACGCTCTCAAACAGGCTACTTGGCGGAGGACCTGCTAGCTACTCAGCTTGTTCAAATGAGCTTTCATTGTATTTCATATCCACCACCAGACCGTTACCATCAGAGCTGATCAAGTATGCACAGGAGGATACCCACTACCTCCTCTATATTTATGATAGACTGAAGAATGAGTTGATAGACATGGGAAATGAACATAAAGACCTGCTCATGTCAGTAATTCAAAGAAGTACACAGATTTGTGCTAAGGTAAGGCTCACATTTATTTCTCGCATTTCACTGTTTGGCAGGTGCGTCTGAGTGTGGGCTAAAGGTGATGGGGGGGGGGAGGGAGGAGGATGGTGTCCATCATTGTACCAGGAAGTCAGTTTCAACAGCAAATTTATGAACAGTTTGAGCAAGGAATTGTGGTGTAAATTCTGTGCTTGTGCTCCTAATGTATTTATTTTTATCAAATTTGGAACTCTATCATCCCAACATGTGCAAATTGAATGGAATATCAGAGAAAAATAAACCAAGTTTCAAATTTGATAAAAATTGGGACAGGACATTGATTAAATGGTACTCGCACAGGTTATACAGTACGGCAGAGATAACTTGATGCTAAATGCGAGTAGAAAGCGAAGTAATCAAGACTGACTCGCGCTAGTTTATTGAAGGAGTCGCGACTGTAAATTTCGGAAGACGCGCTTTCGACCCGACTGTTTTCTGTAAACGCGTCAGCGTGTAAAAGCGGCCGATGGTAGCCATCGACGCGATCGTCTTGGGTTTTAGCGCGATCCACAGGCATATTTCAAAAGGGATTACTTTATTGATCACGTCAGATCGAGTCTTG
The DNA here is from genome assembly GCA_036873755.1 of Hanleya hanleyi. Classification (NCBI taxonomy): domain Eukaryota; kingdom Metazoa; phylum Mollusca; class Polyplacophora; order Lepidopleurida; family Hanleyidae; genus Hanleya; species Hanleya hanleyi. The sequence continues at coordinate 5,248 of JAVTVY010001580.1, read as the reverse complement.
TTGGCCGAACACGCTGAGATTGACCACCACGTAAAATATATTCCCCTAAAATGTTCGTCGAGTGAAAGCTCGTTGATAGTCCACATCGTCCAATAATGAAATAATCGGCAATATACGTTCAAATTTTATTAAGAATAATACCGTAAACGTATAAGAGGTTTATTTTATTGAAGACGTACCTTCATTCTGATGGAAATTGAGAAAATCAGCAAAGAATTTGCCCGGTTTTTTTTTACCATTTTCAATGCATCGAAATCTCATTTCTCGAGGTAGAATGTGGGAGACCTTGGCCTCACTTCCAAGATCATTTTTCCCTACTTTCGACCTATGATGAGTGATTTAACAAATAACCAAGCAATTAACGAAGGATTTGATTAGATAGACATGTCGTCATCAGGAATATTCCTCCCATAAAACAAGGCCGACTGAGCTGGTTAATACCCCGAAGCTGATTAGTTGAGAATGAGATCACTGAAGAAAAAGCTGTGAGACAATCGCAGCGATTGGCCGGCTGTCTGTCTGTATGTCGGTTTTCTGTGCCAAGTGAGTTTAAATGACTCCATAGGTAACTTTTAGCGAGCCGACTGTTGGATTTACAATGGAAATAAAGGGATACTCGGATTTATATGTCGGATTAAAACCCACAGGGACGATGCACTGGTATTTTAGCACGATCGTCCAGTTGAATTGGGCAAATTGTGATGAGATGGCTGGGACATAGACGCATGGTAAATGTTGCCGAAAAAAGTTTTTTGTTTTTGTTTATTATATTTTCTCGCCTGGTCTGATTTTATTTCAGAAACAAACGAGCAGATATTTTGAAGGACAGATTAATTAAAGTATGGGACTTCTGAAAATAAATATATTTAGCGGGGTTTCAATCAAGCTACATGCAAATATATCGCTTCAAAAAAAGACGGTCTACAACAAAATCCTCCCGCATGCATTTTCCGAGCATACAAGGCTGAGAAACGAGACTACCGGCAAATAGCAAAGGGACCCGTTTATTTACAACATGTGACTTGTTCTGATCGCGTCATGCAGTATCATTACAGTGACGGCGAACGGTCGACGCGTCTCAGTCGCGATTATGCTTTTGTTTTTGCGCGATTTAGGCGCGTTTTCCGATTGAGATTAATAAATTGTAGTCGCGAAAATGATTTTTTTAACTCGCGTTTAGCATCAAGATATTTCTGCCTTGTACTGTATAAGAATATAGTCTAGATAGATAAGTGCAAATGTGTTAACACCACATTCTGCCGCTTTGAGTCTTTATCATAATAAGTCATTTTCTACCATGCTGTAAACTGGATATACTGTCATTGCTAATAATGTGATAAACGCAATGCTGGCAGTTTGCAAACACCGCAGGCTATCTTCTAGCTTGGGTTTTCCCCAAAACATGATGGGTAAATTGAATGATTATACTTCTACATGGGTTGGCAAAAGTAAACTATACACCAGGCTTATGTTTGCAAAATGTGGGATTTAGTATGGTCTATTATAATAACCCTACTCTGATATATGGGATTAGATAGGAATTCCATGTAAAATGCCTCTATTTTCATAGAAAAAGCTCATATACATGTATGTTAAGAAGTTAAAATGTCATTTTCTCCAAAAGACCTCAATATAATAACCCTACTCTGATATACATGTATGGGATTAGATAGAAATTCCATGTAAAATGCCTCTATTTTCATAGAAAAAGCTCATATACATGTACATGTACATGTATGTTAAGAAGTTAAAATGTCATTTTCTCCAAAAGACCTCAGTATACATGTATGTTAAGAAGTTAAAATGTCATTTTCTCCAAAAGACCTCAGTAGTTCTCTGTTCAATGCTGAATCGAAATTTTTTATAAAAATGAGGGGTAACCAGGCGTTTCTTCAACATAGCTCAAGAGAATGCCAAAATCGAAAACCATGACCATGAAACCAAATTGCCAGCGTTTTTTTTTTTTTGGATGTCATTTTGCCTCCAAATATGAAAAACGCATTATCCAATTGAAAGATGATTTCATATCTGTTTTATTTAAAGATAATATTTTCTTTTCCATTAAATTTCATATAAATATCCCCATTTTGGTAGATGCATACAAAACAGATTTTTGACTAGTTACAACATTTTCGCATTACTATTTCCAGGTGTATAGGAGGCCTGTGATGACGGAGGAATCTTATTTAGAGCTGTACCTAAGGAATAACAAAGTCTTTAACTCTCAACAGTTGAAATGTCTCAAACATCTGTATGAATGGAGAGACAAAATGGCTCGCATGGAAGATGAAAGTACAGGGTGAGAAAACTCTGGGATTACAGTATTTTTGATGCCCAGCAAGAAATGTTTTCTAGGAAATCATAATTTTTATACGCCCGCCAAAAGGCGGACGTATTATGTGATGGCGGTTTCCGTCCGTGTGTCCGTCCGTCCGTCGTGTCCGGTCTATATCTGGGACAGTTTTCTATCTACAGTTCTAATTTTTGGTGAGTGGATACCCTATGGGGAGACGATGTGTCGCGTACCAAAATGAAGGTCAAGGTCAGAGGTCAAAGGTCACTGGCCTAAAAAACAGGAAATCACTGAAGTGTTCGTGTCCGGTTTATATCTATGAACGTTTTCTATCCACAGTTGCAATTTTTTTGTGAGTGGATACCCTAGGTGGAGACGATGTGTCGCGTACCAAAATTCAGGTCGTGGTCGGAGGTCAAAGGTCACTGTTGCCTAAAATCAGGAAATCATTGATCGTTGACAGTTTTCTATCTACAGTTCTAATTTTTGGTGAGTGGATGCCCTAGGGGGGAACGATATGTTGCATACCAAATGTAGGTCGAGGTCAGAGGTCAAAGGTCAGTGTGATCGAAAAATCAGGAAATCATTAAAAATTTCTAATTTTTTGTGAGTGGATTCAATAGAGGGAAATGAAGTGTCGCACACCAAAATATAGGTCAAGGTCAAAGGTCACTGTGTCCCCAAAATCAGGAAATTATTAAAAATAACATTTTTTTATATCCGTAGATACATTAGGGGGACACGATGTGTCACAAATTAAAATGTAGGTCAAGGGCAAAGGTCAAGGTCACTGTGACCCCAAAATCGTGAAATTGTTAAAAATCATAAAATCGTGATTTTTTTAGTCCGTTGAGAAATTACGGGGAGTCGTTTTGTCATGTACCAAAATTTAGATCCAGGTCAATAGTCAAGGTCACTGTGACCCCAGAATCAAGGTCAAAGGTCAGTGTGACCTAAAAATCAGGAAATCATCAAAAGATTACTATTTTTTTGTGAGTGGATTCAATAGGGGAAATGAAGTGTCGCACACCAAAAATTAGGTCAAGGTCAAAGGTCAAGGTCACTGACCCCAAAATTGTTAAAAATCATGATTTTTGTGTCCATTGAGAAATTACGGGGAGACGGTTTGTCATGTACCAAAATTTAGGTCAAGGTCAATAGTCAAGGTCACTAGGACTGCGGAATCAAGAAATCTTTAAAAAAAATTTTTTTTTGCCAGTAAATACATTAGGGGGACATGATGTGTCATGTACCAAAATGTAGGTCAAGGCCGAGCATCCGGTTACTGTGACCCCCAAAATCATGAAATTCATAAAAATCATGTTTTTTTGGTGTCTACTGATACATTGACGGAAGACGATGTGTCGTGTACCAAAATTTTGGTCACGGTCAAAGGTCAAGGTCACTGTGACCCCAAAATCAGGAAATCATTCAAAGTAACTTTTTTTCTGCCAGTTTATACATTAGAGGGACATGATGTGTTGCATATCAAAATGTGGGTCCAAGGTCAAGGTCACTGTGACCCCAAAATCAAGAAATCATTAAGTCACATTTTCATATGCCTGTCAAAGACGAGGTCGTGTAATGCGATGTTGGGATCTGTCTATTCATCCAATAACATTTGTTGTCCATGCAATATGTCTAGTTTCAAGGTATGAATTGTTACCAAATTTGAGTATACCTTACTCGCATGGCAAAGAGGAGCCATACATTTTGAGATCAATTTGTCAAAGGTCAAGGTCACAGTCTTCCCAAAACTGAATCAGTTTTAGCTGATTATATGTGTTAGGTTGGATTATTCAGAGTTCTCTCCCCTACATGTATATGGCAGTTATCCTGTGGAGTTTTCTCCCATGTTTGAAACAGCTGCATTTAGTTAAACTGTTGTGAAATAAAAACCATAAATTTACTAATTTATGAGTTTCATACCTGTTTATTAACTCGAAGAACAAAGGTTTACTTCATCACTTTCTTCTTCTTTCATGAAAAATTATCTCGACTGAAAGGAAACTACTATTTTCTTGTGATTGACTATTGTCGATTTCAGTGTGGGATATGTCTCGGCTCTTGCTCCATGCAAGGTCAACTAGTTAACAAGAGTTGAGCTCATTTTAGTTTATCATTCAATAGAAGATGTGATATATGTTACATTCTCAGGCACAAAATTGTAGACCTTTCTCTGGACTGCTAGTTATCAATTGCAATCAAGACTATTAAACAACCTTGAAATTTGGACCAATGTAATTCCAGATATACGGGCGTATATTGAAGCCCCTTGGGCTCTTGTTTTTATTTTTACCAAGATAAATACTTTGGTGTTGCAAATAAAAAACAATTCAGCAGTCATGTGTGTGTTTCCCTGAAAACACACTATTATTGCCAAGATACCGTGTCCGTGTTGCCCAGCAATTTTGGTGTTGCGCAGAAAAGACTCCGGTGTTAAGAAAATACACCACTGTTGCTAGGAAAGCACACCAGTTTTGCCCAACTTGCAAGTCTGAGTTTCTCTGAAAACACACTAGTTTTTTCTGGGAAAAGAAAAATGGTTTGTTCGCTGTGTTGCCCCTAAAACACTTGATGCCTGGAAAATTGATGTTTCCTAAAAGACGCACAGAAAACCCTTTTTGCCAGGAAAATTACACCTTCATGCAGATAATTTGGCAGTATTTAGACCTATCATAGGCAGGTAAAGTAAACCATCAATGTTTGAAGAGATGCTGGTACAGCTAATTGACCATCCCTAGACTTGCTTTCTCCAGTCGGAAAGGCTGATTACAGTGATCACGAAAGCAGGAATGACAATCCTTTCAACAAAACTTAACCTGATTCATATCCCCGGGCTGAAAATGGACCACGGAAAGGGCCCTTCCATCTAAACTGCAAGCCACAATAGCTGTCTCAATAATAAAAGCTAGCTTAACATGTTTCAGACAAACTGGAGTAAGATGTATCTGT
>JAVTVY010001579.1:0-36143 GCA_036873755.1 Hanleya hanleyi | reverse complement strand
AAGCTACGGTCTAGCATAAATTCGATCGGCTAGATTCAAGCTAAAATCTAACTTAAATTCGATCAGATAGATTCAAGCTACGATCGAAAATATATTCGATCAGGCAGATTCAAGCTATGATCTAACATAAATTCGATCAGATAGATTCAAGTAGTATCAATTTCAATGAGACCGACTCAAGCTACATGTACGTATAATGCGCGATTATATCGGAATTTTAGTCCGCTTGCTATATTTTAACCCAGTTAAAAATTCGTCCAGAAACAAGATACTTTTTGTTTGGCCGTACTCAAATTATAATTCAACGGGCATTGCCATTGCCTTACCGGAGTCCCTCTTCTTCACCTCCATACAGTTTCATATACGTCTTCTTGAAGGCATTCCATTCCCCATCGAGTTCTGGGTTCAGAGCCGATGTGAAGGCAACCAATACAACAATCACTGCTAAACGGAACATCTGATGAAAAAGGAGCATTAGCCACATCACGGGGAAGACTGGGGTCCATGTATGTACATTTTCATGCATTCACAGAGAGAGAGAGAGAGAGAGAGAGAGAGAGAGAGAGAGAGAGGTTATAAAAATATATATAATATATATTGGATATAAAAATGAATTTATAATTGACCAAAATATACTCCCCGGATGAATTTCTTGATAGCCAGAACAAAATGGTATTGGACCAACACTCTTTTATGGTATTGAGGGATGGTCAACACCATAAAGTGATGTTCAGTAATGCTGATGACTCATGTGAACACTGAAGAATGGTGTTGATACCAGTTCATCTCCAAATAATGGGAGGGAGAGGGGGAGGGGGAGGGAAGGGAGGGGGTTGCTCCTATCTCCCGGACGACAGAAATTAGAGATTTCAGATATGACACTCCGTGACGTTGTAAATTATCTTATTAGGGGTCATTGTGGGCCTATTTGCATAACCCACCGATTAGAGAAGCATGGGAAAATTCAAAATGTCGGCTATGTGCGGTACACGGAAAGTTATGTTTTCGTAATTTTCTTCAAAATTCCCGCTCTTCTGCGAGGAAAATGGACCAAAAACTATATTATTTCAAATCAGATGAGTATTTACTAATGTATCATGCAGGTTTTGCGAAGAATAATTTGGCCGCCATCTTTCTCCAATGATGCACATGTAGTGTGGTAAGTTTTAGCACCCTAGCTCAAGGGGTTAGAAAAATATTTAGGAGGGTTGGGGGGGGGGGGGGGGGGGGGGGGGGGAGGGACAGGCTTCGACAGGTCCCAAAAAGCCCAAGCCCGATAGGGTTAAAATGATGAACAGATGAAATGAGTCTCCAGTCCTACGATTGACTCATGTGTTGAGTAAGGGTGTTTTCCCTAGTGCCTAGGCAACCATCCTGGATCCTAGCAACCAATATTCGAACAGACATGTTAACTAATGGACCCAAGCCCTACCAGGCATTCGTTTCGTTTGCGCCTCTTCATGTAGCGCTGCCGGAGTTGACTCGCGGTCATCTGTTGCCACAGTGAACGAACACGTCGACCGTCTAACTGGTCGAATTGATATCAGTCGCTACTCACCGATATATATTTCCGAAACATATAGTTCTAGGGTAATTTGTCAAAAAGCTGCCTTCAAACTGTGAAAAACTGGCGTTTTGAAATACATTGAATAACTGTTCAGTGTATTTCGAGAAAAATATGCATTTTGCGATCAGTAAAACAGTCAGATAGAACAGTTCTTGGTTTTTATAAGAATCCTGTAAAAAATGGCGAGACCCCTACAGGGGTAAATGCAGCGTAGCGCAAAGCACCCTGGGAGAGGATGTAATGGGCCAAGTACTATAACCATTAATTTAATAGTTCAGCGTGCGAGTGTATCGATTTTGTACGTAATTTCATATTGATGAGAATCGATGGAGGCCATTTAAAAATGGTGGCTACTTTGAAATACTTTAGAGGATACACCAATTTCACAATAATCAGTAAATGTACGTGTATATAAGCATGTCATATTTATTCACCAAATATGGCATGATCGCTTATACATGTATTGATTATCAAATTTAATCATTTAAATTGATAAATTTTGCTGTTATATTGGTGGTCATTATTGGAAGTACACGAGTTCACATATACCGTACTTGTTAATCTACAAGCATGCCAAATTTGGTGATATAGCTTTGAAATCTAGCACATTGAAAGTTAATTTGATGCTTCACCTCTGAGTTTCCTATGCCATTGGTGGCCATATTCAAATATGGTGGCCATATTGGAGAAGATTAGGTGATTACTTACTTCATATTAATCAATAGGTCAAGTAATACCGTATAACCATGTCAAATTCAGTGGCTCTAAATCTGAATTATAGGAATTTGAAATCAATTTTGTGATTTATTTATGGCCATCTTGGATATGGTGGGCATTAGGGGATAATTTCAAGTGGACCTTTATCAAATATTAATCGGTAGGCCCCCTAAGTCAAGTAGTAGCTACGATAACTTTCATGCTGTTACCTAATAGTACATAATTTGCCCAATGTCATGCCCGTATCAAGTTGCTGTAATTCATGTATAAATGACCACCAACGTGCAATAACAACATAACCAACATACGGCCACATTCACGCAAATAAGCAACCTGTAACCATCTCGGTCATCTATACGCGGTAAGACTGACCCTGGGATCGTGTGTATCCATTTACAGCCTACTTTCGGCAAGTGCGAGAGGGAATTTCCATAAATCAATACCACGTGACTTCGTCAGCCAATCAGCTAAAGTCTACCGACGTAACCCCAACCAAACTCGCCATTTTCGAATCATGTGATGCCCTACTTGTTGAAAATTACAGATCTACCACACCTCTTGGGTGATACGAAAGTTATTTATACGTATATATTTTGTAAGCCTAGCCTATATCTGTTTCCCAAGTGGTTTGAAAACCTGTAATTTATCAGATTTCTCGAGTCTGTTCTCTGCCGGATGATATACCGGATATCGCTCCGCAATAATGGAGACTCACGATTCGCAAGCCATCTTATGGATGGCGAAGTGTACGCAAATGGCAAATAAGTGCACGCCTGGGAAATATGACGATGAGTTGTCATATATCGACTGGAAATCAAGAATCAGCGTAAATAAAATTGCGACCCGGGGATTTGAATCTTAATATACAAATATCTAGATCGGTCAAAACTCTGGATCGGTCAAAACAAACAGTTATATACAGTTAACAATAATACTCACTGTGTCTGAGATGAGACGTGACATATGAATTGACGAAGGAAGATATTAGTGCTATGTCAGGTTATGTACTAGATAAGAAAAACAATAGACCTCGTGATGAACAGGGCCTGCTATCTTATCATATAGAGATCTAGGGTATAAATTTAAACCGCGACCAAACTTTCACTGTCAAGTAATGCGCAGTACGGTACTGAGCGTACATATTAGTATCGAACAGTAACCGAGCAAAACTGCATGGTAGTTTCAGTATTGTTGGCCTTACCCAGGTTAGGGGAATCCCGCGCTCTAAAATAAAGGTAAAAAGGGTCGTTTTCGCTCAATAAATCAGTTCACACAATGAATTCAGCAAAATCCTCTTGAGGCGCATACAGACATATCTATCCGCATTAAATGGTAGTAAAAAAAGTAAATTGTCATCTATCTAATTTGCATAATAATAGGCCAAACATCCTTCACACTGTTGGAACAACATTGGCTGGTTCTTCACATGGCAAATCAATTTATGACATGGAACAATCGATAAATCAATGCGCCTGAAAGTTTGATGCACTGGTTAAGAAGGAATCAAAAGTTATTGAGCAAAAACAACCTTTTTTTACCTCCATTTTAGAGAGCGGGATCGCCCTAACCTGTTACCGTAATGAACAGAGCCTTGTTCTCCAGTAACAGAGCAGTTTTCTGGAGAAGTCAACTGTCCGGTTCTGTGAGCATAGCAGGCGTCCGACATTCTCTATTCAGCCGTCGTCCATAAACGAACTTCCGCGTCAATAATCGAAAGATCTAGTTCGCATGACTGCACCAATTCCATATAGGTGTATGAAATAATAATGATGAAAGCACATGAGGGTTTCCTGCAAAAGAGAAGCGGTCAACAGTTTTCAATGATGACCAGTACTACACGGCTTGGTATAGGCTACCCTTCTTTATTGTGCCTCCATGAACAGGTCAATACAGTTCAATATTTATCATAGAATGGCGCAGTCATATTTTCTCGAGTTCGAATAAGTTTTCCGGCGGGTAGCTGACATTGCGTTGCAACTAACTTAATCGCTGATCCAGCATATTTATTTGTAGAAGTTAAATTATTAACTTAATCTGCGAAGATCTATTGAGTGTAACAGCTTTTACAAAATCGAATGGATATATAACACGGGGAAAGTCAGGGCCCGTTATCAAAATGTTTCATCTGCAGGCAGAGTCGACAGCCCGAGTCATTGGGAAATATGAGTTAGTTGGCACCGACAGTAGTATATAAAGAATAAATCTCTTTGGATTCGAGTGGAATAATGGAACGTAAATAGGGCGTGACACTTTAGACTATATCTATAGAAGACGTCACGTGACTGTGACGTCAAATGTGCCGTCATCAGTAGCAGACAAAACCGACTATACGGTCGGATGCGTAATAGGGTAGGCGCATACATACACCTTACAAACGCTGGCCAACATGGGCGAGTACATCAGGGGTTGCGGTCCCGCGATTGTTGTTGTTTAGCAAAAAAACCCCCAAAAAACCCCATTATATCTCACCCAACACGACGACTTGAAAATCAAAAACGGATTGTGTGTTCCACAATTCATTATCCCCTCCATTACCATTACATTACGTACCATTATGATGTAACCTCCTTCTTCGTGTATCAGACACATCGTCAGCCATGATCGGTCTTATCCAAGGGGAAGCCACCGTTATCATGCGTCAATCTTCGACTATGTGGCATCAGTACACAATTAATCACTTCCGGGTCGGTGCCCACGATCTACATTGTTTAGAAATTTGAGAGCAGATCTTTATGGATTTTATGAGCTGCGATTTTTCAGCATTTCTGATACATTTGATATTTCAACTTGCAGATGAGTCTTCAAACTGTACTTCCTGGTGTTGATTTGGGCCACTTTGAAAAAAGCATGGTGGATGAAGACATGATCAGTGAAGGGTGAGAAGGCTCCCTGTTTACAAATCGAATGACATTCTGTAGCACCAATCAGCTGTCAGTGGCGGTAATTTGAAATTTCCATGGTCAACATCTGTCAAGACTTCCACTGGTAATGTCGCACAAGGTAAATATTGACATGCCAGGTGGATTTATGCATTGTGAATTTTCTGGATTTTTGCCGATTTTTAACGCTAATACATAACAAGTAACAGAATTAATTGTGTACTGATACCTGTCACACGACATTTTCACATTTGACCAGAGAACTTTAAATCGTCACTGTGGCTACAGTTTTTACTGGATCAGCCCAATTTTTTCCATGATGACTCCTGAACTAAGTTCAAATATTAGGGTTGTTTCAAATTTATGTTATTAAATTATTAATAAAATAAAATAAAAAATTTAATTAATTTTAATAATTTTTTTAATTATTAAAATTATTTTTTTTCTTGCTAAATGTGGTTGAAATAAATATCATACTGATAATGCTGGCTAACATCTCTTGTATTGCTATGCCATTTCTGCGACAAAATTGAGACCTTTTGGAGCAAATATAGGCAAAAAATGACTGATTTGTCAGTACTAGGGCCAAATAGTCAATGCCAAATATGACGAGGTTCATTTAACACAGCTGGTAATTATGAGCAAATGAACTTTCAAGATACAATAAAATGTAAATGGAAGAAAGGAAATTCACATAGATACAATTACATGCTTTTTTTCAAAATCGCGACCTCAGTTCAAATCTTCAATGCTTCAAATCATTTATGCATTAATTCACTTTATATCAGTCTAAAACCACATGAAATTAATACTAATTATATCACCTGTAAAAACTCAGATGTTTGTTCCACACACAAAGAATTTCCAAAATGCCTTTTGCATTTGTAACTTTAATGAGACAAATAAAATCTGATTAACTGAGTCAACAGTTAATCTGACTGTTGAGGGTTTCTCATTGTTGTGTGTTTATTGTCAGTCACATTTGCATCATAGCAAATACTTTCTCTTCATTCCATTTCCACTATCTCCAGGACTATAAGTATGTAATTCTCTTTCATATTCATATCAGAGATCTTGTAGGTAGCAAGAAACATGGATTACAGGCACCAAATATTAGCAAGCCCCATACAGCCCTCTCCCCCCCCACACACACATCAACTCTGGGAATTTCGCACAGTGTGACTCAGAGGTATGCCTCCAACTCTGTTGGAAGATAGGCCTTTCTCACTGTAAGTTGCCACTTTAATCTTTCACCAAACAGTTAACAGTTTAAGTTAGGCAACTTCCAGCTGTCCTCATCTTTCATGGTTGTTAATGTAGCAGAGATCAGCAAATGACCATCAGATATGTTGTCATTGAAGTTTATTCCTTTTTTTCTTCTATGTTGTGTTTTGACAAGTGTTGCCTGTTTGCAGACATTGCATTCATGTACTTGAAATCTGACACAGAATATATTCCTCAATGTTATTTAGGAGTTTTCTCAGTAATAATAACTGTTTACAAGTAATATGTGCATCTTTCTAATTACTGCCAGCAAGATCTTGATGAGATGTAGATCCATCCAATTGAACTGACATATATTCTCTATATGGGAGTTGTGTATACCATAAACACCTCTGTGTTATATTTTGGTATGTGTTGTGTACACATTTGTGTATCTTGCTGTCACTTATTACAGGATTAAACATGTCTTTGATCTTTGTATCAACATCAAATTTAAATCCCATTTGATAGATTACTGGGATGACCCACTGATTACATGGAGAAGTTAACCACTGCCATGAAGGAAAGTTTTACCAAATGTAGCCTAAATGAGCAGGTTGAAAACAAATTATGTTTTGACACATTTTGAATTTAAGTTTTCTTTATTTTTAAACTTTAATTTGAATAATTTCATAAAAAAATGAATTAAAATAATAAAAAATAATTAAAAATAGTGTTTAACATATCTAGTTAATGCTTTATACTTCTTTTTTATAGGCAGAAGGATTGTCGACTTGGTGCTTTTTACCAGATGGAAAAATATGTACAGGTTAGTGAGATATTGTACTTTTTACTTGTACCTCAGTCTTAAGTCATATGGGGCAAACTGAGGGGAAATTATAAAGGGGGTACCCTTGGTGTATAGGCTGTAAAATCTCTATCTGTGCATAGTTTTATCTGTGCCTTCTCAAGAATGTTTGGGGATGGGTATGGTTTGTTCAGATGAGAGCATTCCTTATTTTAACAATGGTTCCATTTCTGACAGGCATCAGTACACAATTAATCACTTCCGGGTCGGTGCCCACGATCTACATTGTTTAGAAATTTGAGAGCAGATCTTTATGGATTTTATGAGCTGCGATTTGTCAGCATTTCTGATACATTTGATATTTCAACTTGCAGATGAGTCTTCAAGCTGTACTTCCTGGTGTTGATTTGGGCCACTTTGAAAAAAGCATGGTGGATGAAGACATGATCAGTGAAGGGTGAGAAGGCTCCCTGTTTACAAATCGAATGACATTCTGTAGCACCAATCAGCTGTCAGTGGCGGTAATTTGAAATTTCCATGATCAACATATGTCAAGACTTCCACTGGTAATGTCGCACAAGGTAAATATTGACATGCCAGGTGGATTTATGCATTGTGAATTTTCTGGATTTTTGCCGATTTTTAACGCTAATACATAACAAGTAACAGAATTAATTGTGTACTGATACCATGTTCGATATTGTCCATGCTCATCGTCTGCTTGCTCTGGTCCACCCTTTAAAGTTTTTGGGCAGTTTCGCATTTTCGTAGGAATGGTTCCCCTCTAAAATAACAATAAGATAGATTTAAGAAATAATGTTTTCATATGCGTATTAAATCGTTATTTTACGCACGGTTAGTGTGGGAAAGTTAATATTTTAGGGCAAGGACGAAGCCCGTGCCCTAAAATTTATAAACTTCCCCACACTAACCGTGCGTAAAATAACGATTAAGCATGCCTATGAAAACATTATTTCTACTCAATTGCACTACTCAAATTGATTATCAACAAAGATTACTATGAAAGGTTGAAAACATATTTAAACTTCAACAACCTTTCTCCCCTTTTTTGAAAAAAACTCGTCCACTAATGTTGGGACGATGCTCCCGTCTCGGTTGGCATCGTGCCAATGTCAGTGGACGAGTTTTTGTGGTCTCTCAAATGGGGAGTGATTTTGTCAGCTGAGTCAGCTGGTGGAAAATTACGTGGATATATGCCTATTTGTGTCGCTTTGTTAATGAATTCCCCGATGGAAACAACAGTTAAAATTTAGAAGGATATTTCATCTTGGAATTTGTTCGTTTTATTCGATTGTTACTTGTATGAAAGCAGACGTCCCTTTCCTCATCCGACTTGTGAAATGGAATCTCCTAATGAACACCTGCACTTGACACATGTACATTTTACATAACCGTGTTAAATCTTATAATTATTGCACTGGTTAGCTCGATGTATTGACACAAGTGTTATAGAATGATCGTTTTTGACGCCCAAGGTATTCTAGCCCCATTTCCCTCTTTAGAAACTGATATTTGTTTTACCATATCAATTGCTATACACTGCAAACACAACTGTTAATAAGTTAACGTACTTATTAAAATTATCTGGATGGCATTTATCACGCGGATGTGTTTATTAAATAACATTCTATAACACTTACACCTATTATACACTGATAACCGTGCAATTATTAGACGATTTAGCACGGTTAAGAACTTTGTGACGTATGAAATCTACACCCGTTATCTTGACACGCACAGGTGTTCACTCGGGATAATCCATTTCACAGGGCGGGTGATAAATGGCAAGACAAATTCTCGTCTGCCTATACAATTCAATAAAAAAATAGAATGGATACCCTGCAAGTAGAAACTTTAGTGTATTTTAAAGGCAGACAATGTATAATCGCAGATATTTACAAACCAATTGGGACACACGAGTGTTACACAATAAGAAACGGAGGAGAAACAAGACGTGCTTTCAGATACGAATTATCTAGAGAAGCGGAGGTCGAAGAGTTCATGAGAGACTCAGATGATGAATCTCTTCTTGCTGTTTTAAATGAGAAACAACACGAGTGTGATCAGCTGAACATAGGTAGATTTTCCTCTGCTGACGATGAGAAATTAAGAGATCTGGGTAACAAACGAAATGAACCAGGGACCGACAGGCAACGAAATGGGAATATTTAAAGGTATTAAATTCGTTTTATATTATTAATAAAGGCGTAAATTTCTGTTTCAAGTTTAACTGTAGGTTCCATCGTGAAATTGATTAAGAATGACACACACATGGGCTTGTAGGCATGAATGTTTCAGTCTCAAGTGGCAGAAAGAGTGCGCCCCCTTCTGAGAGACCACATAAACTCGTCCACTGATATTGGCACACTGCCAACTAAGGCGGAAGGCACATTTCAACAAAGGGAAGAAAGGTTGTGAACTTTTACCATATTTTCTCAATCTTTCATGGTAATCATTGTTGATAATCAATTCGAGTAGTGCAATAGAATAGAAATAATGTTTTCATAGGCGTGCTAAATCGTTATTTTACGCACGGTTAGTGTGGGGAAATTGATAAATTTTCCCACACTAACCATGCGTAAAATAACGATTTAGCACGCCCATGAAAACGTTATTTCTTAATTGATGTAAAAGTTATAAACACTTGTTTATAATGTCATGTTGGGGTCACTGCAACTATATTCGGAAGAACAAAAATGAAGAGCTGAAACGTGACTTTATAGTTTATCATGTTGAGGTCATTTAGCGCCTATTTGCATAATACAAGCGTCTAGTCCGTCATTCATAATTCAGCCGTCGTCCATTAAAGAATATCCGCGTCCATAATCCAAAGACCTATTCCATATCCATATAACAGTATTAGCACCAAATTCAAAAGACAATCATAGTATACATAAACATAGGCTAGTTTCCTGCAAGAGAGAAGCGGTCAACAGTTTTCAATGATGCCGACAAGACATCATGATGTTCCAAAATATAAAATCCGTATCGCTGATCAGTATTCTTAATCCATAATAATCGTTCTAAAGTCGTCATCTAGAGAATGGTGTATCTCAGTCACGCTTTGATTGTAACTGTTCATACGAGCACCATGGGGATCTTGAAGTACATGGGCCCACACGGCCCCTAGCCCCGGGTTAAGCGGAATTAGACACAAGTTACGAAACGTAACGCCATAGATCTTGCACGCTACGTTCGTATTTTGCTATCAGCATGCGACATGTATCGCCAAATTTGAGAAACTTTGAGTGGAGGCGCTTGGAGGAATAGCCCTGTTTTATAAGTTTCTGCAACAATGTTTTGTGACGTTGATTGAAATCGTCACAGTTAACACAGGATCTAGCAAATGCTACTAGGCGAGATATGTATACGCCATATGCAGGTCCCACTGGAAAATTACTGTCCAGAAAGGGATAGTTTACGATGTCGAAATTGTAATCATCTCTTTTGTCATAAAGTCGACGAGAGAGAATGCCCGCTTCATTTTTGTAGATATATAGATCTAAATATGATGTGCCTGTTGGGCTATCTGTAGTTTCCTTCAAATCCAGTGAAGGTGGATATATATCCTTCACAGCGTCACTTATATAGCGATTATCCACAGCGAGAAGATCGTCTATATAGCGAGGATCATGGGTATATTCAAGATGGCGGCCACGCGGGGTCCCGAAAAAGTGATGTTTTCATCATATTTCTTCGAAATGTCTGCTTTTCTGCGATGAGAAATGGGCAAAAACTATTTTATTTCACGTCACATTAATATTCACTTATTTATCAGGCAGTTTTTGCGGAGAAATTGCATAAATAAAACATTCGAAAAATCTGACCGAAAAATCGACCAAAAAATGCCGTTTTTGAAAATGACGTCACTGTCACGTCATAAATGCGGCCATCTAGGATTTTGTTTACACTTTCTGGTAGAGCTTGACCCAAGGGTATAGTGTGGTAAGTTTCGGCTCCCTAGCTCAAGGGGTGAGAACCCCCCCCCCCCCCAGTCCTGGACTGGTCCAAAAAAGCCCAGGCCAGATAGGGTTTTAACACATGAACACGTCAACCTAACGAGAATGATGCCAAGATTCAAGTTGCTCCGCCGGACCATCTGCACAAGTCCAGGTAATCCCTAAATCCTCGCAGAGGGTTTACTTAGACTGTATTACTGTCAGTTAATTTAGGTATTAACAGACAGTGATAGTGTACCAGAACTCCGCCAGCGATTGGTCGTTCGATCCGCGCCATTTTGAATCGAGACCAGCTTTCTCATTGGCTCGCTATTTTTAGGATGAAAGGGCTTCCCTCAAACAGCAATCATGGCGACCGACGATATCAGGACGAATGTGATGTTGAAGCGAGCTCTTGCTCAAACACTTCAGTTATACGTAACTCGACGTATTTGAATAATGAATTCTCCAAGTTCTTCTTTTTCCCTGCCTCTGATTGTATTAAAAAAAACTTGACATTTTTATTCCCACAGCAAATGCACACATTCTTTTCCCGAACTTTCAGCGGAGTTGCCATCTCTGATCTCCGCCATGCTGGATCTGTCAGAAATCCCCGAAACCACGTGTGTCCGGTCCCGTGACGTAAGCATGGCCTCGTTCTCGATCTCAAAATCTGCCGTCAAACACGTACCTTGGATTAGCCAGACATTGGCCCTCCGAAGCAGGGCCCAATGCTATAGGCTAAGGGTTTACTTGACCTTTTTGGTGATTTGGATAAGTTCTCGAGTAGTCGTGTCTATTACACAATCTTGTACATTTCATCCCCCGCAGTTGTTTTGAATGAGCGTGTCAGTATCTGAAGCCTGTGGTTTTCGCTTTGACACCCGATGTCGATTTCAGTCTGACTTCAAAGGTAGTCTGTCCAGTGATGAAATTCAAACCAGTCAAAACTCAAACCTCGCTGCGGATTGGCCTGATAAGCTGCTTTAGCGCGCGTACTGATTGGTTCGACCCCTCGGGCTATTTATATTCAGAACTGCTATGGCTAACTAACAAAGCCAGTGTATCGATCATAACCTATCGATTGATACACTGGCTCGCGAGGATGCGCCGGACATGTAGTAGATCATTTTGTCCTCAAAATAGAATTTCTAATAATAGGCGTATAGCAACGTTGACATTGATGATTTGTGTCGTTCCCCAACAGAATTACAGTCTTCAGCTGAAATTGTGTACAAAGTTTGTACGGCAAGTGAAACGTATGTACTATCTCGCACAGACAATAATTCCGAACAGACTGGCCTATACTGCAGAAGCAAAGTAACTCCGAATAAACTTAGTAAACGCATGGCGACAGTCTCAATATTTCGGCAAGATTTTATTCGTCATCTTCAGGATGTAATATAACAGCAGTTGCAGGTTCTTATATACAATTACAACATATATGAGGGAAGTGGGAAGAGGTGCCGACATACTGGCAGAACCACATGACTTCACAGTATAGTCTTCCGGTTAAACTAGTCTAAAGCACATACCAAGAATATAACGATTCGTGATATGTGTTGTATCTCAGGTACGCTTTTATTGTACCTGTTCATGTGGCAACTTGGGTGATATGACCACACGGCCCCTAGCACCGCCATAAGCGGTATTAGATACAAATGCAGAGAGCTATGATGGAATGCTCTGACAACTCGTATATTGGTAATTGGTGAGCTGTTTCGCTGTGACAACTCGTACACGGGGGAATTGAATTGAATTGAATTTTTTTTTATTCACCAACCGAGAAATTGATAACAAATTAACACATGATGTAATGCTATATACACAGATGTCGATAAAGAAGAAGGATATGGTGATCGGCGGGCAAAACCCCCAGGGGGCTTGTGGTATCCCAGCATAATACAAAAGGCATATACATTTACAAAAGACGTCAATTTACGTTTGTGAGATGTTGAGGAATGAAAAGTAATTATCAGAGAGTGTGGTGAATAAAATACAACCATTGGTATATACTGTATGTGTTTAATTAAGAGTGTATATGGGTGTAGTGCTATCTGTTTGTAGATATTGTTTCGCAAGTGTTTTGAATAATGATATGGATGTACATTTTTGTAAGTCGGAGGGTAACTTGTTCCATTCTCTAGGGGCTTTGATTTTAGGTGTGTGAAATGAAGATCAGTTCGGAAGAAGGGCCTATATAACTTGTATGAGGAACCCCTGGTAGGATAATTGTGTATGTCAGATAATTTGGTGAAGTACTTATGAAATTGTTTGGGCAACAATGAGCAATGATGGATGAATTTCTGACAGAATTGCAACATAACATAACGATTAAGTTCTAAGACCGGCAATATTTTGAGGCTGGCAAATAAAGGACTTGAGTGTTCGAATTTATTCGAAAGGGAAATAATTCGAATTGCTCTTTTTTGCAGGAGAATTAGAGATTTTAAGTGGCTAACATAAGTGTTGCCCCAAATGACATCACAATAAGATAGATAGGGATAAATGAGTGAGTAGTACATGATATAAAGGGTTCTTTTGTTTAGGCATTGCTTGACGGAAATAATCATGCCAATGTTTCTCGATATTTTCTATACAGAGTTCGTTGATATGATTTTTCCAATTTAATTTTTCATTCAAGTATACACCGAGAAACTTAAAACAATAAACTCTTTCAATGCCATGCCCCATTACTTGCAACTCCGGCGTAAATGGTACGTTTCTTTTACAGTTGGGTGAGATCAACATGAATTTTGTCTTTTTGTTGTTTAATGACAATTTATTACACGAGAACCAGTTATGTAATAAAGTTAGTTTTTGTGACATGATGTGAACGAGGACTTGTGGATTAGCATTGGACAGAGTTACACTCGTGTCATCAGCGAATAGAATGATTTTCAAAATATCTGAGACTAGTATTACATCATTGATATAAATGAGGAATAGTAATGGTCCCAGGATGGAACCTTGCGGGACACCACATGTAATTTGTTATGCTTTAGATATTGTTCCATTATACGAAACAGACTGCAGACGACCACTTAAATAACTTCTGGACCACTGGTTGCTTAACCCACGGAATCCATAGTGTTCCAGTTTTTTTAACAGTATAGAGTGGTCAACGGTGTCGAACGCCTTTGAAAGATCTAGAAACGCGACAATGCTGAACAGTTTGGATTCCTTGGCAGCAACCAGTGATTCATATAACGACAGTACTGCTAAGTAGGTGGAGTGGTTCGATCTGAATCCAAACTGATTGCAGCATAAAATAGCAAATTCTTCAAGATAGTCATTGATGTTATTAGCAACAAACTTTTCTAAGATTTTACTAAGACATGGTAATACCGAAATGGGTCTATAATTTTCAAATACATGTTTGTCACCAGATTTGTGTATGGGGGTCACCTTGGCTATTTTCATTTCTGACGGAACGATACCAGTCTGGACGGATAAGTTAATAATTTTTGATAAAGGTAAGCTGATAGTTTGAGCGACAGGTTTGAGAAGTGACATACGAATTCCATCAAGTCCAGCTGCACTATTTTTGGAATTCATGATAATTTCTGCTATCTGGGAAGATGTACATTGTTGGAATTTGAAATCGTTCGGAAACTGTCCTGTAAGATAGTCTGAAAATCTACTGTCTACCTCTGGGATTTTTTCAGCCAAATTACTAGCGACTGAACAGAAATATTCATTAAACTTATTGGCGATACTTGTTGAATCTGTAGTTTCAACATTATCAATATTAAACATCTTCGGCAGAGACGTTGTTTTTTGCCGATTAAGTAACTGGTTCATCGTTTTCCAGGTACCCTTAATATCATTATGACATTCATTAAATTTGTTATGGAAGTAAGATTTTTTTGCAATTTTTAAAGTGTGGTTAAGTTTATTCCTGTATTGTCGATATTGCGTCCTAATCAACGGGTTTGGGTGTTTAA
The DNA here is from genome assembly GCA_036873755.1 of Hanleya hanleyi. Classification (NCBI taxonomy): domain Eukaryota; kingdom Metazoa; phylum Mollusca; class Polyplacophora; order Lepidopleurida; family Hanleyidae; genus Hanleya; species Hanleya hanleyi. The sequence continues at coordinate 21,063 of JAVTVY010001579.1, read as the reverse complement.
GCTGGAGCATATACAGTCGGTTCTTTTCCCGGATTGGAGATAATATACCAGGAGTTACCCATGGTTTTATAATTTTGGTTTTCTGAATAGGTTTAGTTAAAACGGGAAAACATTCATCATAGATCGTGGTGAAATTGTGAGAGAAGACTTCAAATGCAGTATTTACGTCGTAATGTTCCCCCATGATCCGTCCCCAATCATTGTTATTAATCCTGTCTGAGAATATTTCTTGATTTTCCTTCGTTATTTTACGATATGTAATTTCACTTATATCAGGGGGTTTAGGCATGCGTTGTTTATCCATATAAAATACAGGAAAATGATCCGTGATGTCCGTGAGGTAAATGCCAGACATGACAGTTTGATCATACGAATTGGTAAAGATATTATCAATGAGAGTAGCCGTATGCGCTGTAACACGGGTGGGCTTAGTTATTTCGGGAAAATAGTTGTACGACTTCATGATTTCCAGGAAATTTTTAGATGGTAAATGATGATCGACCTTAAATAAATCTATATTAAAGTCACCCATAAGTCTACACTTTGTTTTTTCCATTTTCATAGCTGCTAGAATTGTAGTTAATTGGTTATTGAAACAGTTAGGATTATTTCCAGGTGGTCGATAAAATAAACCCACCAGATGCTTATTACTATTATTATTTTCCGTAGGAACGCCAATTTCTATAAATAAACTTTCATATTGGTTTTCTTCTCGAGAAGATAAGTCTTCCCCGACAGTACAGGATGAGATATCATCCCGGACATAAATAACTAAGCCCCCACCCTTTTTCTTTTGACAAGAAGAAATATACGGCATATAACCAGGGATATTGAAGAGCTTTTGTGTGGAGACATTAAGCCAGCTTTCAGATATACCGATGACGGTAATCTCAGTAAAATGCTTTCTTAAACTTCGACCATTTATGTGCAAAGCTGAAAATAAGGACGATGCCTCGAGGTTCAAGTTATTATTAGCCGTGTTGTAGGACTCTTCTGTATAATAGTTGGATTGGTGGGAATTTATAGGATTCCAGTGAGCCATTTCGTAGATGTTGTCATCTGTTACATATTTGGTTTTGTCGCTCACATTTAGATCAATGGGATTAAAGCACATATTATGAAAGTCTAAAGATGTATGATGAAAATTAGTCTCGTGTTGTATATTTACAGGGATTTCTTCTGTGGTGAATGGCAGACAGTTCCATAAGTTTTCAGGAACACCCTCGGTAGTGGAGATATTATCCATTAAAAAATAGTAGGTTTAGCTGATATAAATTGTACACCATAATATAATTAAAAACAGCATTATCACAATACAGTATAATTAGTAGAGTAAATTGGCATAATGTGAGCTGGTGAGCTGTATCGTCGTCAGATGAAAGTGACGGCATTTAACACAAAAGACTACACTCTCAGAAATATTCAGGGAATAAACCTGAATAGATCAGGCTGCACATCCACAACTCAATTTCAGGAATTTTACCTGAAATCCAGGGATAATTTCCTGAAATTCAGGTATATCATCCACGAATTAAAGCTAAATTACCTGAATTTTAGGGGATTTTACGTACCTGAATATGGTCGGGAACTTACTAATCAGGGTGGTAAATTTGCCTGAATTTCAGGGAAAATCCTCTCATTCAAGGATCTTTTTTCTGAAATTCAGGAAATTATCCCTGGATTTCAGGTAAAATCCCTGAAATTGAGTTGTGGATGTGCAGCCTGATCTATTCAGGATTATTCCCTGAATATTTCTGAGAGTGTAGTCTGTAAGGCCCGATGTCGACCCAGCGTCAACTTCCCACAAATGCCAACATATATCAAAGACCAAACGGTCTGTACAGGGGGCGGGCCTCGGGGACGAAACGTCCACTAGCAGAATCTCGCCATATACAGGTAAAAATTACAACACATATAAGGGAAGTTGGAAGAGGTGCCGACGTACTGGCAGAACCACATGACTTCACAGTATAGTCTTCCGGTTGACCTAATCTAAAGCACATACCAAGAATCTAACGATTCCTGATATATATTGTATCTCAGGTACGCTTTTATTGTATCTGTTCATGTGGCAACTTGAGTGATATGACCACACGGCCCCTAGCACCGGCATAAGCGGTATTAGATACAAATCTAGAGAGCTATGATGAAAATGCTCTGACAACTCGTATATTGGTAACGACTAACAAAGACTGAAACGGTTCGATACACAAAATTAGATGGCAATAGCCAATCAGATAATATGTGAACATAACAAGGTAAACATGAGTGGCACAAAGGCATGACAAGAAATACACACACCACATGGGCCTGGCAATACGCAATCGAAACATGGCAACAGTTTGATAAGGATTAATTAATAGTGTCGGGTGGGTGACTTATTAAGGTGTGTGAACTGTCAATCGGGGGAATAAACACAAGTGAAACAGAGATCAGTAAATAGAAAATATGTATTAAGTTGATGGGAGAAACGTAAAAAAGGTACCTAGGATTTGAACTCGGAAATAAAATGTAGACATTTGAATAGTTACAGAACGGGAAATGCTGAATTATATTAGGCTATTAATTAACAAGACAAGGGATACACACACCACAGAAATGCTGGATGGTTATATTATCTTATCTAAACAGTGATTCATGGAATAAAAATATTAAAAATTGAAATAGGAAACAAAATACCAAAATAATGAACAGTAGTCTACCTGAATAACTGTAGCTCTTTCGAAGCTTTCACACCACTGTTAAGTTTAGGATTTGATCGCCGAATAGCTAGGGCTTCCTTAAATAACAAGACATTCCAGTGATCCGCGTAGTTGATAACTTTAGTGTTAGACAATAAGACTGCGGACAAATGGGCAATATGAAATACCTTCTAATCTATTCGATAAATCTAGTAGGTCTTCAATATGTTGAAAGTGCTCACAACTGAACAAATGAGAATGGATTTCGCTGTTGCCTTTACTATGTTCCTTTAGTCCTGTTTCAAGACAACGCTCAGTTTTTCCGACTCAGGACAGGTAATTGGTACACAACATCACTTCTAAATTTCAGCGGACACTTGTCTTTGATGTTGATAATTGCACTGACTATAGTGGGTCTCCAATGAACAATGACCTTCGCTGGTTTATGAAAAATTTGCGAATTATACCTAAATATCCTCTGACTATTCGTTCTCCCTGAGGACCAACGTAAGGGAATTTGATCCAGATTTTAGGTATGTCGTCTTTTTAGCTTATTCTTTTGGAAGATGTGAGTAGGTATATGTTTCATATTAAAACGGTTTCATGTTTCAAATTGAAACACGTGTCATTTTCAAATGAGTTAATGATGTCTCAATATGAGACATGTCTTCATTAAGCACGTGTTCGTTTGAAACATGTGACGTCCTGCATTTTGAAACATATGTTGTTTATACATGTCCAATCTGAAACATGTTGGAGCCGACTACATGTTTCAAAAATGAAACGGCTAAGCCCACACATGACTTTGTCCCAACTTTTGAGACATGTCACAAGTGAAACGGATCTGTACATGTCTCAAACTTGGAGGTGTTTCAAAACCGTTTACATCCCATTACGTCTTTCAGGAGACTGTCAGACTGGCATGTGAAAGATACCGGTACTGAAATAATAAAACTTTCATAAAAAATCAACATGCATCAATTTTTATTCTCTTTGATGGAAGTCAAACTCAGTAACATGTATGAACCAACAATGACTATATACAGAAACACAGACTGCACCTCAGCTTAGCTCAAACCTGATAATGATTTCAAACAGATGCATGATTGATACATCTGAATTGCTGAAGTGAACCCCGTTACCATAGGGTGAACATTTTTCATGTAACAATAATGTGCTCAAGGTTTGATTCATTCACAGTACGCCCACTTTCCAGTTACTCTTAGCAGTAGCATAGCTGTAGGATAGCTGTACCATCCACGTATCATGGTCGGACCGTCCACGGATGATGGCTGGGTGATGGCCGGATCCTCCGTGGATGAAGGCTGGATCATCCGTGGATGATGGTCGGACTATCCACGGATGATGGCTGGATCATCCACGGATGATGGTCGGACCGTCCACGGATGATGGCTGGATGATGGCCGGACCCTCCGTGGATGATGGCTGGATGATGGCCGGATCCTCCGTGGATGATGGCTGGATGATGGCCGGATCCTCCGTGGATGATGGCTGGATGATGGCCGGATCCTCCGTGGATGATGGCTGGATGATGGCCGGATCCTCCGTGGATGATGGCTGGATGATGGCCGGATCCTCCGTGGATGATGGCTGGATCATCCGTGGATGATGGCTGGATCATCCGTGGATGATGGCTGGATCATCCACGGATGATGGTCGGACCATCCACGGATGATGGTCGGATCCTCCACGTATGGTTTGGGCCGTGAACTGACGTGCCTGCACTATACTGAGTTTCACTGATAGATAATCATATGTTTTCGACGAGTTATAATCGCATATAATGATCGACGAAAATAATCTGGAAGAAAGGGCGTTTACGGTATATTCATTGAAAAGTATGAATTCATCTGTTCATAAAGTGGTTTGCGTGAAGATTCGTATATTTATGTGTTCTTGTATTTGTCAACATTTGACTCACAAAGTAATATGTGCGGAGAAAAATATCGACACTCCTCAAAGTTCCGCATCATATGGAGCCTTGCTATACCGTACTACCCGTAATTTTCATCTTTTATTGTAACGGTTGTCCTCTACTTCTACTTCAGTCTATTATCTTGATTATTCTCGCAAATATTTATTAGTTTAGCACAGGGTAATGCAATAAATTTTATCTGCGATTGGCATTTTCCGATCGCGAAGAATATGTTCTTGTGTGTGTGTGTTTGTATTTATATATATATATGCTCTCTGTGAGGTCCGCGCTATACTCGTTCGCACATGTGCATAGATTTTGTCATATCTCTCTTTTCGTATACATTTCCTCTTTGGAAAACGTATGTAATCAATCTCAAAAGAGTGTATTTCCAAATTTGAAATGACTACATAATAAGCTAATAGTTCGGGCAAAATAGTACGCCCATAATAAAAGTAATATTTATTTGATCAGACTAATGTCGCGCTTTCTTAATAAAATTTAATTTATGAAAGTATGGTTCCTGTTCGCAACTTCCTATTTTATTCCAACTGGAGATTTTTTTGTTATTGTATCTTCATAATCTTCGATTAATTCTGTCAATGTCAGAGAAAAGGGAACCCTTGGTAAGTAACGCTGTTGAAATAGTATATTGTGTCCATCTTCGCATGCAAAATTATTTTCGCCACTTGCCATTCTGGTTGATTTATTTATTTAATTGTTCAGTTGAATTTCAACTTTCACACAAACTGTTTTGTTTCATAAAACCACCTTTTGTCTGCGTATGTTCACCAGTCTATTCTGTTGTTAATACGTTGATTGAACTCTGTGTCACTTCCGACTTCGATGCTCATAAACAAGATGCTTTATTTATCCATATACAAATTTCTGAATCAATTCATAAATTCACAAGCACTATATATATTTTAAAACAAATAAAAATACATAATTTGAAAGATATATAGCGGAGATTATTGCACAGTTTCGTATAAATCTATTTCAGTAATTGACTTTATAGAGTGCATCTGAAAGATAATAGTAATCCATTAATTATGGTTTTATAATAGTAGATCCCATTTTTATTTTTATTTTTTTTTTTTTTTTTTATTCCAATCACGCATACTTACCACTTTCTAATATACTCATCGTCACGTTAGTCCAGTGCACTATTTCTATAGTAAAGTTGACGTAAACTTTGATTGTACCCATTCTTTCTTCTGGGGGGGGGGAGACTTCCGGCTTCAGTTCGTAACCGAGAGCTTGATAATGGCCAGATAAATCATGCGATTATCTCCTGAAAGTTATCGATCATCACTTTTGAAGTGACGATGATATAATCACAGTCGAAATATAGAATATTATATCACAATGACTTCCATTTTCGGAGTTACTTTTAATTTATTTCACTTTTAATACCAATCCCTTACTGATACCCTGAAACCAGTGGATGTAATACGCCTCATCTATGTCTTTGCTGGTATATTGCATGGTACAGCTAACGCAAATCTGCAAGGTTAGTAGTCCACAGACTTGAAAACAGAGGCCATTTCCCCAACTGATCATTGTCCCCTCCCTATAGCTCTAAAAAAATACAAAATGATTTTGAGTTTAATTTTGGAGATTGGATTGTTGGGGCGCCTTCCCTTCTTGATTCATAAAGAACATATATATGCATGCAAAATTAACTGTGGAAATTGATGTTTTTGGGCGGCTTCCCATACGGTTAAAGAATGTATACGATAGTATATTCAATTGCCCCGAACATCTTGACAAGAATATATAATGAGAAACCAAACAATTAATTACTCAGAAGGTAGTCTCCATAACAAAATTCATTCAGCCACAAGAAGTTCTTTTGTGAATAGGATTTCGCCATAACATGCAAACGATACGGACGACCGCTGGTTAGAAACCAGTACGAAATAAGACAGAAAAAGGAGAAATAATGTGGAATTCTACTTTTATTTCCATCATATATACATCCGCAGGTTTGTTGGCCGGCATCTGAATTGTTAACACTGCACGAAGGTGCCTATAACTCCGACGGGGAACCTTTCTCGTGAAATATCCAGTTGAACAAAAAACTTCTTTGATTCAACGGCAATTAAATTCTGCATACACGGAGATACAGACTATCCTTGTTTTTAATACTCACGAACAAAATAATTATAGAAATGAAGGCAACCTTGCTTCCTTGTCTAAAGAAATGAATTAACTGGTCTTTACGGTAGTTTGTTTGTGTTTCACTTCATCGGTCTAAACAAACGAAATAATGAGTATTCTACGGCTCCCTCGTACCACTTGGTTTATATGTGTTTCACTTCAGCGGTCTGAAGAAATGAAATAATGAGCTTAAAACGGCTCCCTTGTAGATCATTTCTACTCTCAGAATGATAAATAGATCCACCAATCTGTTACAACACCTCTTACTGTCGTGCTCCTTTCTAGTTATTTTCATTTTATTTTATAAATATAACGCTTGCTATTTCAAATGAACCTAGAAATTATGGAAGGTAAATTAACATCTTGTTGATGCATGGGGCGTGCATGAAATCGTGAAAGATGACCTTCATTATTTTTATGAAAATCACATGGAGAATTAATGTAGAAATGCTTGATTTACGATGATCGCACAACAGTAATCATTACATACACTACCAGTATTCATTATTTATTAATTGAAAAATCTTCGTTTTCGTCACAATCATTTCCAATATGTAACTATACAGAATGAACACATTATTTAAAGAATTTATACGGAGGTAGAAAACGAAAATCATAATTGGAAAATCACGTGCTTGGAGTATCACCAAAAGGCTGAAGAGAGGCCGTTGCCGAATGGCTATCGGCATGGGGAGACCTGTTTACAATTGCCAGTCTTTCAGTTTTGATGGTGGATATTCTCTGTACTGTCATCTTCTGTTAGGGAAATGTTGAGAGTTAAACATCCAAACAAGTAACAGTATTTTACTATGATGTGATTGAAGACCGTGGGGTCATCAAGAAAGTTTAAACCCACGTGGCGCAGGACGAGTGTGACACAGCGGAAGTTTGCTAAGCGGTAATAATTCGACAAAGCCGATCTCGCCAAGGAAGCGGTCTATTTCTGATCTATTTCTGGCGGGGTTTTTTGACATAGTTTAGGCCAAACATAATCCATTGTCTTTGCGAACGAGATTTTATGTAATCGTAGGTGTCAGTTTCATTATAGCCCAGCTATAACTTATTGTTTTGTCGAACATATTCTCAATCTAACAAAAGACAAAACATGAATTCGCCCAACTTGTCTGACCATATCATGTTTGGTGAAAGAGTGCCGATCTAAAACAATCCGCGTATGGTACGCGGAGGGTCCGTGGATGATGGCTGGAGGGTCCGCGTATGATTTTTGAAATCATCCAGCCATCATTCGCGGACCCTACAGCTATCCTACCGGTAGGATCCAGTCACCATCCGTGGACAATCGGGAACTGGAAAGTGGGCGTACTGTATATTTCCAAGTATTCATAGAGAGGGACTAATTCAGGCATTTTTGGGGGACACCGGTCGAATACTGCAAAACGCAAAACCCTCAAAACCAGAAGTAACCATGCTGTGGGCTTAAAACATGCTAAAATAGCAGCCTGCATGGATTTAGCACTATGCAAGTTGGAAAATTTAGTATTTCCACCTGTTTTACACAGGAAATAATCAATTATTTCTTCGATTAATGATAAAAATAAGTCCATTAGAGTGATTTTAAGTAGTTTTGGTTTAGATTTTAGCCGATATTCGAATTGGTTTGAGAGTATTTGGGCGCCGATCTGGATTACTCCTCGGAAAGTGTCAACATAAGATCTCCTTATCGGTAGCGACAATCTGAATAAATCAGATCTCCCATCATTCTCTGACACTCTCATGAAGATGAAATCAGGGCAGCAATAATTATTGATTCGTGGCCCTCGACAGTTTTACAAAGAAGAAATTTATACATATTGTCACCTCATACAAACAGAGCCTGTTTTTGGACGGGGAGCCATTTCACGATTCTATTGCCTTTTTGTAGATTATAGCCCCTCTCCATCAGTAATGAGTTATAAGATTGTATAGCTCCTCCCTTCAGAGCAGAGTGGGTTCATCACAGCCATTGGAGAGGATGTTTTCACACCTCCGTTCAGAGCAGAGTGCATGGTTCATCACAGCTAAAGAGGATGTTTTCACATGAGCTTTTTCCAAATGGTCGAGCAGCTAAGCTCGGTCCTTCATCTCTAAGATATACTGGGTACATTTCCCATCTCTGTCTTATGCTGATACATGCTTCCCACTTCCTGTGTCAATCAGAATCAACATAGACTGAATGCATATTTCAGCCCCATGCAGTCAGAGGGTGTTACAGGTTGGTTGGTCTTTTACCACTAAAGCCCGGCACATGTGAGATATCCCCTGAGCCAACGGCCCCAAGTGCCTTTCGTCTCAGGGGAAAGCTCTCGTGTGGTTTCAGCTCAAACGTCGAGCAAATGGTTCACCGAATTGATTCCAGTTTCCGCGGAACACCTTCTTCGAGATCATGTGATCTTTCTTGTGACCGGGCTCGCATAAAAATGACCATTTTGAAAAGCCGTAAGTACAAATCACGTGAATAAAAGATGCGTTTCATTGGCTAGTTGCGTGAGCGAGTAAATACGATTTAACGTCGCTTTTAACTATATTTCAGTCATATCACGATGCTGGGTCCTATTCCTTTTCACACCCGGGAACCACACGGGTGGGATCCTATTCCTTTTCACACCCGGGAACCCCATGGGTGCCTCAGTTAGTCGCCTCTTACGACAAGCTGTCCGAGGATCTGAGGCCTGCAGTGTGCACAACAACATCCCAGGTCAATCCCCGGAAGCCCCACGGGGCCAGTCTAAAACGGCTGAGCTGTCAGCTAATGCTCACTGCACAGTGAGGATTTCGACTCGCGAAGAAGAATTATCAAGGTTGGTTGTTTGGAGTTTAACGTCGCACCTAACCTTATCGGTCACACGGCGACGATGACCCAAACAAACATACCCTAGCAAAACCCTAACCCTAACAAAAACCTAACCAAAACTACAAAAAATTTTACTAACAGTATGGGAGGTTAATGGTAGATACCTCATGTAGGAAGCTATTGTCTGTCTCTTTGTGTCGCTGAAAAGGCTCAAGTCTAGACACATTGTTGTCCCCAGACTTGGCTATTGTATGCATTGTCTCGTGATTCTTGCATGGAGTATATGAACCAGGTTAATTCCCCTAATAATTCAATCACAGGAAGTTCACTTTTCAACTCAAGTAACATTCCCATTGCCAAATTGGAGGAAAGCCATATAATTAATGATAAAATGTGGCACTTTGTAGCTGATGCCATGAAGAATATTTATAGACATAAGCCATTTCTGCTTCACTAACTGTGATTCAATTATTAGTGGAATTGCCTTACGAACTCTAACAATGGGAGAATGTTCTCTTTTTGTAATATAATTTCCTGGTCTCATAATTTTAAGATTTCATTTCCGCTAAATGAATTTATACACTTTCTATAGATAGACAGGGTAGCCTCGCTATAACACTGTTATTGGGGGACCAAATTTGAACCACCAGATTTCCAGCATTATAAAAGGACTGAAATGATATGCATTTGTTAATTTGGGGGACATTAGGACTACAGCGCCCGTCTAATGAGCACTATATCGAGGATAAAGTGTACAACAGTAACACAATTTACTTTACTTCTGTCCAAAGTATACTGAAATCTCCTCCCAAAGAAAACCTATGAGTGTGAATGGTCAAACAGAAAAGGAGAAGATGATATTAAAGTGATAGATAAGTTCAGTCATCCAATGGCCACATATCACGATCCAATAAATGTCGCATATTCTCCGCGTAATTTGAGAGATTTCCTTCTCCATCTAAACACATTTCATCAATTACATATAATTGGTACACAGACACCAAGAAACTGCCAATGCGATTTATTGAAGCTTTATATAATCCATGCTATTAGAACTGTTGCCAGACACCGCACTGAGATTTTTCCTGCTGGTATGTTTGAAAGACATGCAAAGAGCAGAGAAATGTTATATCTCACAGACTAAGGTGCAATCAATTCTTTTGTCAAGTTCGTGCCTGGTGCTCTGTAGAAATAGAATCAGCCCTATCCCGAGCTATGCTGTTTTCAATCAAGTGAAACCTCTCAGACACCAGCCTGACCGTCGTGTAATCTATCCTTTATCGATAGGTCACAGAACATTTACAAGATACAAGACAAGAAATGCAGGAAAGAAGCAATCAGAGATTGCTGAATTGTATGCCCCCATTCTACTTTAGTTCGACACTGCCCCACAATTGTTCTGTTCTGTATTGGTCTGTGGAGGCCTAATTTGATATATAAAAATTCTGTTTCTAAACCAATTCTGGACTTGCACAAGTTAATCCTTTAACAATAGTCAGGTGCATTGAAACAGCAGTTCATTCAATCATGCTCTTTTCTATCGGCAAAGCTATATTTTCAAAGGGTTCACTTGAGTTTGTGCAGGACTGAAATTAAAAATTTGACATTGAAAATAAAATATCGAGTAGGGGCAATTATATAAATATCATCCATTATTCTCGGACACTCTTGTGAAAATAAAATCAGGGGAGAAATAAATTATCATTGTTAGGACAGTGACTATAGTCAGTCAGCAGTTTCACGGAGACCAGATATATGGTCAGTCAATAACGAGCGAATTTGATGTCAGGGCATGTCCTTGAAAGCCATTTCATGATCCTTTTGCCTTTCATGTCCACAGCTCTTCACTATAAGTATTATAATTCCCCGGGAATCATCCTTCGAATAAATGTGATGAAAACCCAAGGGGTTCAAGTCCCCCGACATTGAAACAATTGATTTGACTTAGAACCATAACTTTCAGTACCCAGCATGCAGAGCAATCTCAAGTGAGATCCAGTAGCAAGGTACCCACAATTACCGAATTTGTCCTAATCCGGCCAGGATTTCAGAAGATTTTAACCTGGCCCTCAGGTGGCGCCACCTATAGGTGGGTCAGCGTGGAAAACAATCCCAAGTGAGATCTTGCGGCTAAAAAGAATCCACTCAGTTTTTCAAAAGTTATTGTCTGGAAACAAATTTCTTACTTAGACCCATTTGGCGACACCTACAAGCAGATCGGCATGAAAAAACAATCCCAAGCATGATCTTGAGGCGAGGTACCCAGGTGGCGCCACCTATAGGCGAATCAGCGTGAAAAGCAATCCCAAGCGAGATCTTGGGGCGAGGTACCCACATACCAAATTTGAAAAGAATCCATTCAGTTTTTCAAAAGTTATTGTCCGGAAGACGCAAACTTTTAACTTGGACTCAAGGTGGCGCCACCTATAGGCAGATCAGTGTGAAAAACAATCCAAAGTGAGATCTTGAGGTGAGATACCCATACACCCAATTTGAGTATAATCCATTCAGTTTTTCAAAAGTTATTGTTCGGAAACAAAATTTTAACTTGGCCCCCAGGTGGCGCCACCTATAGGCGAATCAGCGTGAAAAGCAATCCCAAGCGAGATCTTGGGGCGAGGTACCCACATACCAAATTTGAAAAGAATCCATTCAGTTTTTCAAAAGTTATTGTCCGCAAACAAAATTTTAATTTGGCCCCCAGATGGCGCCACCTATAGGCGGATCGGTGCGAAAAACAATCCCAAGTGAGATCTTGAGGTGAGGTACCCATACACTAAATTTGAAAAGAATCCTTTCAGTTTTTCAAAAGTTATTGTCCGGAAACAAAATTTTAACTTGGCCCCCAGGTGGCGCCACCTATATGCGGATCGGCGTGAAAAACAATCCCAAGCAAGATCTTGGGGCGAGGTACCCACATATCAAATTTGAAAAGAATCCGTTCAGTTTTCCAGAAGTTATTGTCCGGAAACGAATCCGGACGGACGCACAGACAGACGGATACACGGACGGACGCACAGACAGACGCACGGACGGACCCCAATAGTATAGTCCCCCTTTAGCCCTTCGGGCGTCGGGGGACAAAAAGGAGCTAAATTAACAACTAGGACTGTGACAGCAACAGAGAATTATAGAATTTCAAAGATTTCATTTCAGCTAAATTAATTTATACACTTTCTACTATCTAGAGATATATTGGATGGATGAACAGATGTACTTGGGCACGATGGGCATACTGTAAAACACCCCACTTACTTCTGTCCATATAATAACGAATTCTCCAGTCAAAGAAAACCTGAGTGTGAATAGTCAATAGAAAAGTCATCCAATGGTAGCATATCACGATTCAATAAATGATACTATCTTCCCTGCGAAATTTGAGGGATTTCCATCTAAACTCATTTCGTCAATTCAACTTAATTGGTACACAGACACCAGTAAAACAAACACGATTTATTGAAGCTTTATAAGATCTTGAATCCATGCTACAAATGTAAGACATTGCCCTGCGATTTTCCCGGCTGTTGTGTTTGAAGGACATGTAAAGAGTGGAGAAATTTTATCGCTCGCCGACTAAGGTGTAATCAATTCTTTTGTCAAGTTCGTGCCTGGTGCTCTGTAGAAATAGAATCAGCCCTATCCTGGGATATGCTGTTTTCAATCAAGTGAAACCTCTCAGACACTGGCCTGACCATCGTGTAATCTATCCTTTATCGATAGGTGACCGAACATTTATGAGAAGATAAAAAATTTGTATTTCATGCTAAGTGTTATAATATCCAGGCTAAACTAGAGCATAGTCTGAGGGATGCACACATTTGATCAAAATGATCAGTAAGGCTGCTTACAAGATACCCCCCGTAAGGGCATAGATACATGGGGGTGGTTAACGTTTCATGAGTAAGCTGAATGGGATTGTGGCAGTGGAAATCATCAGTAAGCATGCTTACAAGATACCCCCCGGATGCACATTTGATAGAAATTGACGAGTATTTGTAGAGGAATATAAGTATACATGTTATGAGTGGCGGCACAGTATGTAACTAGTTGACAATGAGACCTCGCTCGGTTGGAGTGCGGTTAACGGATTGTCTATGCATGTGTCGTGACGATACTCAGATGAGTTTAATGGATTGTTCAGAAAATTGATGTTAATAATGATTGTTGAGAATGGGGTTATGCAGGCATATTGTGTTTTACCTAACTGTTGTTACCACTAGAACCGTGTAGACTTGAAATGGGCTGTTGCAACAGATAGGCGAATTACTGTCATCTGGATAACCACATTGAAGAGGAAAAGGAAGTAAATGGGAAGTGAAATATTAAACTTACTACCTGTAGACGCATATGCAACATCCTGAGCTAGGTCTCATGGTATCGCAGCTACATACAAAATTTGAGAAGAATCTAATGAGCCGTTGTCAAGTTATGCTCCAGAAATGGAATGTTACGGACCGAGAAAATTCTGCCCATAGGTGGTGCCACCTGTAGACGCACATGCGCCAAACGCAATCCCAAGCGAGATCTCATGGTAAGGTAGCTACATACCAAATCTGAGAGGAATCCAATTAGCTGTTGTCAAGTTATGCTCCGGAAACGAAATGTTACGGACCGACAAGAAAAAGTTTTGACCCTAGGTGGCGCCACCTGTAGACGCACATGCGCCAAACGCAATCCCAAGCGAGGTCTCATGGTAATGTAGCTACATACCAAATTTGAGAGGAATCCAAGTAGCGGTTGTCAAGTTATGCTCCGGAAACGAAATGTTACGGAATGACCCTAACTTTTGACCATAGGTGGCGCCACCTGTAGACGCACATGCGCCAAACGCAATCCCAAGCGAGGTCTCATGGTAAGGTAGCTACATACCAAATTTGAGAGGAATCCAACTGGCGGTTGTCAAGTTATGCTCCGGAACGAAATGTTACGAACTGACTTGAGAAACTTTTGACCCTAGGTGGCGCCACCTGTAGACGCACATGCGCCAAACGCAATCCCAAGCGAGGTCTCATGGTAAGGTAGCTACATACCAAATCTGAGAGGAATCCAATTAGCTGTTGTCAAGTTATGCTCCGGAAACAAAATGTTACGGACCGACAAGAAAAAGTGTTGACCCTAGGTGGCGCCACCTGTAGATGCACATGCGCCAAACGCAATCCCAAGCGAGGTCTCATGGTAAGGTAGCTACATACCAAATTTGAGAGGAATCCAACTGGCGGTTGTCAAGTTATGCTCCGGAAACGAAATGTTACGAACTGACTTGAGAAACTTTTGACCCTAGGTGGCGCCACCTGTAGACGCACATGCGCCAAACGCAATCCCAAGCGAGGTCTCATGGTATGGCAGCTGCATACCAAATTTGAAAGGAATCCAAGTAGCGGTTGTCAAGTTATGCTCCGGAAACGAAATGTTACGGACTGACATGAGAAACTTTTGACCATAGGTGGCGCCACCTGTAGACGCACATGCGCCAAACGCAATCCCAAGCGAGGTCTCATGGTAAGGTAGCTACATACCAAATTTGAGAGGAATCCAAGTAGCGGTTGTCAAGTTATGCTCCGGAAACGAAATGTTACGGAATGACCCTAGGTGGCGCCACCTGTAGACGCACATGCGCCAAACGCAATCCCAAGCAAGGTCTCATGGTATGGTAGCTGCATACCAAATTTGAGAGGAATCCAACTGGCGGTTGTCAAGTTATGCTCCGGAAACGAAATGTTACGGACGGACGTACAGACGGACGTACGGACGGACGTGCGGACGGACGGACAGACGGACGGACGGACGGACGGACGGACGGACGGACAAGCTGAAACCAGTATACTACGTGTCGGGGGGTATAATAAAACTTTCATAGTTCTAAACTACTCAGACATCATTACTTTGATACCATGTATAACAGGGATACAGACCGGACAAGAAATTCTTGATGAACTGGATAAAGGGTCATAACTCTGTGGAAAATCACATCGAAATGCCAAAAAACATGGTAGTGCACATCTGCAAGGTAATGAGCATCTTCCATGTAAGATTTAAAGTTGAGGATGTCACAGATAAACAGGACATTGTAACATGTGCTCTTCTCAAATGGCTGAGCAGCTAACTTGTTCCTCCCTCTATAAGATAGACTAGAATACATTTTCCATCTATGTCTAATGCTGATACATGCTTCCTGTTTCCTGCATCAATCAAAATCAATATCAACTCTGAATGATTATTTCTTCCCAAGCAGTGAGGGGGTATTACACCAAAAGTTTGCAAGGTTAGTAACAAACTTTGACAATGGCGAAATGCTCTCAATATAATTTCCTGATTGTGACAAGGAGTTAAACAACAAATAGTGGAATTTCAAGATTTCAGTTCCGCTAAATGTATTTATAATATACTTTTTACAGAAATATAGCAGTAACACAATTTACTTTACTTCTGTCCAAAGTATAATGAAATCTCCTGCCAAAGGAATCCTATGAGTGTGAATGGTCAAATAGAAAAGGAGAGAATGATAAGTGATAGATTCATCCAATGGCCATATCATGATCCAATAAATGTCACCATCTTCTCTGCGTAATTTGAGAGATCTCCTTCTCCATCCAAACACATTTCCTCAATTTCATATAATTGGACCACAGACACCAAGAAACTACCAATGCGATTTATTGAAGCTCTTTTAGACCTTGAATACATGCTACTAACGCTGCTGCCAGACACCGCGCTGAGATTTTTTCCCAGCTAGTATGTTTGAAAGTCATGCAAATAGCGGAGAAATTTCATCTCTCACCGACTAAGGTGCAATCAGTTATTTTGTCAAGTTCAAGCCTGATGCTATATAGAAATAAGATCAGGTCTATCCTGGGCTACACCGTTTTCAATCAAGTGAAACCTCTCAGGCACCGGCCTGACCATCGTGTGATCTATCCTTTATAATACTAGGTCACAGAACATTTACAACAGACAAGAAGACAAAAACAATAAGATATTTCGTGCTAAAAAAAATTTAATATCCAGGCTAAATAAAACTTTCATGCTTTCTGATCTTGTGGTTGGCACAAAAGGTTCAGACATCATTACTTCAATACCATGTATCTATATAGTCGTACGTGGTTGGAGGGGGGGAGGAGGGGGCGAAACACTAGATTCCAAGAGAAAATGATAAACTTAAAGAACTGAATGACATACCAAACCCCGAGTCCCAATACAACCAAACATGTGATGATTAAATCGAGGTTTTCATCCAAAGATTTTTAGATACATATTCTATTTTAATTCTTGTAGAATTCACTGATATTGCTCTGAACTCTTTTACATGCATTGACATTGAACAAGCTTTTTTGCAATTGTGCTATTCTGTTATTTCAACATGGATATCTAAAGGGCTATGCAAACTGATTTCTTCATGCCTGGGACAGAACTGTTATGGGAAATGGTAGGAATGAATACCACCAGATAGAGAAGGTCAAAACTGAGCCACCACTCAAACCCTACAGAAAGATCAATTTATCTTCCACTCTTTCTTCCATACCGACCTCATTGCGATGCAACATCTGCCAATAATATGTACATTTAGACTTGAAATGGCAGACCAAGTTTTTCGCTCTTTCAGGAAAGTGAAAAAATTTAAGTAGCCATGAAACTGATATTGACCAAAACGTTTTCGTCACTCCCCCCCGTCATACCTGCATTTAGGCTGATCTATAATGTTCCTTAAATTCATATTTTGCTAGATGTTACAGCCAATATTCCCCTAGTTTTATTCCTGCTTGATCGATAAATATAGTGCCTAGTTGCCACAGAGAAATGACGCAATGCAATAAAATTGTTATTTTCCACTCAAAAATATGGATAATGAATGCTATCTATAAAAATACCATGAGAAAAACCGTACCGATCCATCATCCTCTGAAGTTAGAGTAGAAGACGACAACAGGCTTGTGAAGAAACCACCCAGAACAGGTTAATAGCTTGTCTGTTATGAGCTGTGGTGGGTGAGACTGAGGCTATTATTGTTTTAAAAAATGGCAAAATGAAAATCAATGAAGAAATGTATGAGATATTGATTATACTGTCTGTAAATGTACTCAAGACAGATTTGTGTGATAAAGTGACTGATGTCATCAATGGAGAACAGATCAGACTTTCCCCAAAGTTTGTATAAGGTGAATGCAGTGCCAAAATTGAAATTTAAACCAATTCTGGACTTGCACACAATTACGAGGCACTGACCACATTTCATTTAAGTTTCAATCCTGTCCATCAAATCCATCCGGACAAGAAATTCGGACAGACAGACAGATGGTACGACGGATGGATGGACAAAGCGATCGCTATATGCCCTCCCCCCCCCTCTAGTTGGGGGAGGAGGCATTAAAATCTATGAGTGTTAAGTCAACAGAAAGAGAGACGACGCTAAAAGTGATAGATCAGTTTAGAATCATCCAATGGTCGCTTATGATCCAATAAATGCTGCTATCTTCCATGCGTAATTTAAGGGATTTCCTTCTCCATCTAAACTCATTTCGTCAATTCCATTTAATTGGCACACAGACAGCATTAAGCTGCCAACGAGATTTATTGAAGCTATATAAGACCTTGAATCTATGCTGTAAGTGCAAAACACCGCCCTGAAATTTTCCCTGCAATTGTGTTCGAAGGACATGCAAAGAGCGGAGAAATTTTATCTCTCGCAGACTAAGGTCCAATCAATTCTTTTGTCAAGTTCTTGCCTGGTGCTCTGTAGAAATAAAATAAGCTCTATCCTGGGCTATGCTGTTTTCAATCAAGCGAAACCTCTCAGACTCCAACCTGACCAATGTGTAATCTACCCTTTCTAATTGGACAAACACATTCCAAAGCAACTTCTTGTGGCAAGGTATTCACATACCAAATTTGAACAGATTCTGTAGTGTCATTCTGATTTTATTGTCTGAAAACTTTGGGCTGGAAAGGATCTCCAGGTGGTACAACCTACGGACACATGTGGATGAAACAACTTAACAGTGCACATACCACATTTGAAAATAACTGGCTAAACCATTCTGATTTCTTTTTCCGGAAGCTAAATTTTGAGATGGTGCCACCTACATTATAAAGTGACAACTTGCAGCAAGGTTACCACAAACTAAATTGGGAGAGAATCTGTAGTCGTTCTGATTTTATTGATGCAACAACTTGGACATTTTCCATTATGTTGCCATGGAAACCACAAAAATCATTGCAATGTGCCTAATTTTAATAGGCTTGTGCTTTACCATCCAGCAATGCTATACAACGAATATGAATTCTGTACAGTTTGGGTTCTATTGATGTGTTGACATTGATATATGGACAATGAATGTGAGTGCTTCAATACTCGCCATAATTGGAATTTAGGCGAGCATGTCCACTCGCTTCTCATGTCCAGCACTGCTAAGCATCTTCCATGTAAGTTTCGAAGCTGCATGTCTATCAAATGGTAACCGAGATATGGTATGAACACGAAGTTCATGACCGACAGGATAAAGGGACATTGGTCTGTACAAAATCATCGAAGATTGTAAATACGAAGCTGGCCATCTGAAAACCCCTCGGCTCGACTGGGCGCCAGCCATTCATAATGTATCCAATTTGAACCAAGAAATCAGGAACACCAAGCAGTCAAGTGACAAATATGCAAATTATCAAAAATACTGCAATTAGAAATACTGCAATTAAGGCATCACACTGCCTTAATACATATATTTCAAACTGTGTACGGTAAGTTCCCTAAGTATTCGTGACCGGAAGTGAATATCGCAGTTGTGAAAAACTGACCACTTCCGAATAGTTTGTGCAGGTCAGTTCAGAAAAACGGACGTTTTCGTAAATTAGAGTCCCCATATTAAATGCCCATACCGTTCGACAATGAAAGGTCACAATACGTCGACTGTGGTGTTTCTTTAACTTTGTGATATTTACCCCAGACAGCACTCTTAAATGATATAAGATCGACAGCCACGAGACATTCACTATACTTTGTGTGTAGAAATGAAGCCTAATATACTTCGGCGAAGTTCAGTGGTACGAACACGTGTGGTCGAGGGAAACCCCGAAGCAAAACCCGGGAAATGTTTGTTGTGCGTTTAGATTTGTCAGGCAATAATTTGCAATTGATCAAAGGATAAATAAAGCATTCTTTCTGCTCTTTAACCATTAAATTAGGTTCGAATAATTGACTGCAATGATCGGCTGACAATGAAGAGATTAGTTTCATCGGACGCCCGGCCAATTTAAAACCACAAATTCGCGTATATCCTTGTATTAGTACATACGGGACAAGGGCATATTCTGTGACTTAGACATTCTGATATTTTCTTTATTTTCTCTTCAGGACATGCTTGAACTCTTGCAGAATTTTTTTCACGGCCGAGAAGACTAGGCACAACTATCCCAGTGACGCCAATGATGTTTACGTGAAAATATATAACGATCTAATGAAGAAACACAGATTACGTCATTTTCAGATTGAGAATCAAACCTAATAATTTCTTGATTGCTCTTCATAGGGAAATATTATGGAAGGGCTTTTCAAACTGTTTATGTCAATGAAACGAACAGCAAACTAGAGGTTCCGCTTTGACCCTTGAGTTGCCGCTCCGGCATGAAGCCTATGCTGGTTGTTTTTTGAGCAAAAACATACGTCTCCCCCCAACCTCCCACCTTGCCTTGAATGGGCACATAATTTAAGGGAAAGTGCTATAAAATGAATGTAACAATAAGTATCTTAAACAAAGCTGCGTATCTAAAAATATTAATTGCAAAGAAGCGATTTTCATTGTATATACATGTACAAGTAGATGAACGGTTGGACGGACACCGGACACGGATGAATGCATGCACACATACACTAAAACCTGATCAAATGCGGGGCTATCCCAATGAAGCTTCCATCCAAGTTTGGTGAAATTCCATCCAATAGTTCTCAAGATATCTTGCAGACAAAGCCTGTATATACATGTACAAGCAGATGGACGGACGGACGGACACCGGACGAACGCATGCACACACACCAAAACCTAGTCAAATGAGGGGGCTATCCCAATGAAGCTTCCATCCAAGTTTGGTGAAATTCTGTCTAATAGTTCTCCAGATATCTTGCAGACAAGCCCTGTATATACATGTACAAGTAGATGGACGGACGGACGGACACCGGACATGGAAGAATGCACGCACACACACCAAAACCTAATCAAATGAGGGGGCTATCCCACTGTAGCTTCCATCCAAGTGGAGTGAGATTCTGTCCAGTAGTTCTCAAGATATCTTGCCGACAAGGCCTGTATATACATGTACAAGTAGATGGACGGACGGACGGACACCAGACACGGATGAATGCACGCACATACACCAAAACCTAATCAAATGAGGGCGCTATCCCAATGAAACTTCCATCCAAGTTTGGTGAAATTCTGTCCAGTAGTTCTCCAGATATCTTGCAGACAAGCCCTGTATATACATGTACAAGTAGATGGACGGACGGA
>JAVTVY010001578.1:0-32517 GCA_036873755.1 Hanleya hanleyi | reverse complement strand
GTTTTGGTGAATAAAGTTGTCCTTCATACATTATTGTTTCAACTGTTTATGTGTATAGATTTAACAAGAGGACAACCATCCATGGAGAGACTGTTTCTTATCTAAACATTCTAAAGGTCACCATGTCATTAACACGAGCTGGGGCCGTAAAACTTCTGTACATGTAGGTGTCTAGACTATAAGGGGAATGATCCCATTAATTGGAGCTGGGATTCAGGTGTTGGAGATATATCGTGTATATGGCAACAAATGGATCGCGTTAGACTTTATGATGTCAGGAAGAGACATGTACCAGAACAGATAACGAATTGTTGGATTTTTAACACGCTGATAAGTGCTCGGCTCGACTTGTGAGGATGTCAAAGCGAAGAGTGAATGAACAAACTTATTCCTGGTATGTGTGCAGATAAACAATATTTCCCCATCAGACGATGAAATAAATCAACAATTAAATAGAACAAGGTAAAAAATGATGCATATTTTACAATGCATACGTTTTAAAGAATAGCAATGGATGTTATTCTGATCGAAGCTGATGCATTCTGACTCTGTACGGTAAATGATCTCAATCAATAATAAAGATTCGAGATGGTGAAAACAGTGGAACTCTTCATATTTGATGTGACAAATAGCTGTATCACGTGACCCACGGTGGGGCCAGATTGCCTAGAAAGTGATAAGAAAATATTTCGTTGTTCATAATTATGAAACTATCTTGCTAAATTAAGTTTATAAACGAAGAGAAATGAACACTGGTCCAAATCCAGTATATAATGTTTTTCGTCACATGTTGATATCTCTGACTGACATTCTGGCCTTACCAAAACCTCTGGATGTGGACAAATAAATCTCCTCGTGCAGTTTCGGATTATTCGGTCCCCTTCCCGTAAATGTTATAATACAGCAGAGCACCCGGGTATGACCACATGATAGTTATCCTTCCCTTTTTAGTTACCAATAATTATAGGACCAGGCGTCTGGGTACTACCTTTCCTTCAAACTGACATATGCGGATCGATGGCTCAGTTGAGCTATATGGCGTGACGGATCGCGAAGCCAACCTTCGTCAGCCTCAGCTTCGCGCGCTTTTCGAGTGTTTAATAATAGGGTTATTTTCCATAAGAAATATCTGACAACAATCCGCATGGTCAACCCCGTGTTTTGAATAGTTTATTTATCTCGTCCAGATACGGGAAACACTGATGAGAAATCTGACTGAAGCCGTTTGTCAAGATTTTCCCAGGAAAATAACGAAATCTGGCCTATTTTGGATCTTGTGAATAGATTTTTCAGAAAATATCGAGTACATTCCGAGAGAAGAAAATTCGTCCCGGCTTAAAATTGCATAACTGGCTTATATCTTGGATTAATGGTATTCCCTCCATGAAAGTAGTTTTAGAGGGGTTTCTTGGAGAGATTGGCCGCTACTAAAGAGGCTATGCCATGGTTCTGTATCTAGCAACGAGGGGTCCAATGCAGACTGCATCCTATATACAATCTGTTTTCAACAGCAAAGATGTACTATGACGTATGAAACGCTTGAATTGTAATCAGTCATTCGCCTTGCCATTCTAGTTCAGATTGCTCAAATTTATACAATTTTAATACACTCGTTCAGATCTTTCGAATGTCGGATAGAATGTAGAAAGTATAATATTCAAGATGTTGCTTATCGCCCCGACATAGAACAACAACATCGAGAGCATATCTTGACAAGCAGGACTATACAAATTTACCTCCCTTGGACAGATAACTGTGGCATCTAAACACCATTATCTCTTCATCAACACCAACTAAATAACTCAACATGATATTTTCCAACGTAAAACTCGACAATATTAGATACTGTGAATAGGCGCCTATTAGTTATCTGTTACCAATTAGTTTTATAGATTCTGCAAGAATTATCGATATTAACCAGTTGGAGAACAGTACCAATTTAATGTCAATTTTACCATATTGCCAGCTATTTTTACACATTTCTTTCCTATCTGATGCGGTTTAGAAGCTAGAATGTGAGATTATAATTCGGACAATTACAGCGAAGCCAAAGTCGTGGTTATTATGATAACATTTGAGGTTTTCTCTCGAAATGTCAGATGAATTTCAGATGAAAACTCCACCTAAACAAAGATGGGTTAGTGTGAATGGGGATCTGATATCCCATCAGAACGTCTTTACCTGGTAAGTGGAGTCGTATACCCTCGCAGATTATTACAAGCATTATTTAATAAAATACATTTTAATCACTTAGGATGTATTCCAAAGTTCCCGATTATTGGTCACCTCCTGAAAAGTATATACCCGGTGCATGAAAGCGCTTGGATCTGAACACATGATAACTATCGTCCCCTTTTTAGTAACCAATATTTATAGTACCAAGCTAGGTAATTCATTCAAACTGACATGCGGATCGGTGGTTCACCTATGGTATATGTGACCAAAAATCCACATGGTCAACCTCATTTTCATCTCGCCCCGAGACGTGTAACACTGGTAAGAAATCTTATTGAAATCGATTGTAAAAATGTTTCTCATGAAATTAACGAAATATGTCCTATTTTGGGCCATTTTATTAGACTTTCCAAAAAGTATGGATTGCATTCCATGGGAAGAAAATTAGTCCCGGGTTAGAATTCAATAACTAGGTTGTATCTCGAATTAATGAAATGAGCGTCCCCATCAAGAAAGTAATACTTTTAGAGGGTTTCCTGGAGGGATTGGCAACTACTAAAGACGGAAGGGTATACAAAGGGTATGTTTTAGCAACGTGGGGTCCACTGTAGACTGCACCCCCGGCACCGCAATGTAAACCAACACATGCGTGTTTAACCAGGTTAGAGATTTATGGTAAAGAATACTATACGAACCATTGTATCATATCTGAACAAATCCAACTGTTGCAAACAAAGATAGTGTGCAATACAAGCGTCTGATCCGTTATTCAGTCGTCTTCCATTAACGAATCTCCTCGTCCATAATCCAAAGACAAATTTCATATTACAGCATTAGCACTAAACTAAACATAAAACTCACACAACAACAACCATAGTATACATAAACATAGGCGAGTTTCCTGGAAGAGGGGAGCAGTTTTCAGTGATGCCGTCAAGACATCATAATGTTCCAAAAATTTCAAATCCGTATCGCTGCTCAGTATTCCTAATCAGTATGATTTCCTTTAAAAGTCATTATCCAGAGAATGATGTATCACGCTTTGATTGTGCGTGTTCATAAGAATATCATGAGGATCTTATGTAAATAGTAAATAGGTTCGTACGGCCCTAGACCCGCGTTAAGCGGAATAAAACACAAGTTACGAAAGGTAATGCCATAGATCTTGCACGCTATACATTTACACGTTATCAGCTACATGTATATCTATCAGTGCATTATAAGCTATATCTAACAGTCACATAGTTCATCAATTTGCATTAGATGACTTGATAGGTCTATTGCATCATTGCCTAATAAATAAATGTTAAGTTTCCGTTCTCTAACTGCTCAGATAATGGATGGTAAAACGGAATTGGCTATTGTATTTGGACGAAGCTGCAGGCGGAGTCCTAAAACGTAAATGCAATTCCGGTTTACCATCAATAATCCAAGCAGTTTATAGAGGACGAAAAATGAACATTTATTTCTATTATAAAGCATCATTTATAAATGTTATTACTGCTAAATTAAAGAATAAATATGGCCGTTGTACTCATTTGAAATTCATTTACCCCTGACACCGGTCTAAATCACGTGATCCACTGGGGTCAGTCTATGCTCTCAAGAGAGGGCAGTAAAACCTCACGGAACGATATTTCGGTATTTCAATACAGAGATAATGTTTTAATGTCGTTTTAAAACTGACTTACTTTGCGTCGACGCGTTTCTATGTGATAAACAATCAGTGATACTAGATTCATTTATTTATCTCATACCATGTACGATGTTGATCTGTACGAGCCCGAGATAGTTGCATTCATAGTTTTGCTGACTTTGCCCTCAAGTAGCGCGTGAGTTTCCAGCCGAGACAAGAGCTGTGCCAACTGATTCTGATGGATTATGAAAATTCTGGAGAATTGTCCATTATATGAGATGAAATACGATATACACTCCCCGAAATGGTCTGCCGAGTTGCCTAGCAATCTACATCCCCAGATATCAACATAACTTAGCTAAATCAGATACACCGCATCATGTGAACTGCGTGGAGTGTGTATGAGTGACAGCTATCGTCATGGAAATGTTGCGATATGAGCACGCGCTTCATTCATAAATGTATTACGATTGCCACGCCCTCTGAGACACTGGCTCGGCGAAACGACAAGAATCATGCGAAATGCTTCGCACTTCAAAGATTCTCGCCTCGCAAAACTAAGTGAAAAACAGTTGAAGGGATAGATGATAAGCTTTTGAAAGTCAAACGCCGCAAGTAATTCTCATTTATAGCCATTTACTATGGCGCAAACTGTGTGTTAACCTATCATATAGTTTCCTTTGGTTGAATGGAATGAATTAAAAGGAAACTTCTTTCTCCATGGGGTGTAAGACGTGAGTATAGCTCCGACTGTGAACTGTGTTCAGTCGAGCGCCTTATGTGTTTTATAAGAGAGAGAGAGTCTCTGTTTAACCATTCTCGTCTACGGTACACGTCGATGCTACAACGAACGCTTAATTTAACTCAGCTTTTTTCATAACCGCTTGGCACAAATATTATTCGAAGTTGACTGCAATAGTTGTGAAGTGCCATACTGCCAAGCCTGATATGGAAGAACAAACTAACCTCAGCTCTAAACTGGATGAAATTTTAAGAGAAGTCGCTTCGTCAAAGAAGAGATAGAGTTATCCGTGGAGGAAAATATCAGACAGTTAAGTGCTGAGTTCGCACAGACGACTAAAGACGTGCAGAAAATCAAGGCAGAAATTTTTCTGGAAACATACAGGAAATAAATTGCAAATACTGGATGGGCTGGGTCAAATAAAGTGGACCCTCCAATACCGAAAGACGGAATATTCGAAAATTAGTTCCTATGGCTATGAGTTCCCATGTAAAAGAGACGGCAACAATTACAGCATAACTTTACGGTGAAATTGTAGGTGGTTTGAGCCATATCAACATGAGCAGTAGGATCTACAGTACGGTGAAGTTGATTATGCAACTGACTAATCGACAGAGAGAAACAGAGGCTACGTTATCGTAACAGATGATTAATTCTCCGATTCATCTCAGATTGGTGAGAATCTCGGAATATTATGTGGTCACTGAGCTTGCCGAAGGTCCGATGAAAACCGGAAGATGGCCAGAGCGGATGACAGAGCTATACAAGCTTGAGCAAGCAGCTCGTTTCACGATGCAACCTGGTATGGTGAGATAGGTCCCCTTTTTCAATATGCCAGCTACGGATATGATATTTTTCTCTATAATAATATCTGTTTTACTCTCGTTACAGATTTAACGAAGCATTTACGCGGGAAGTGAATGCATTGCTACAATATCTAAGACCTTGTTTTGGAAGGCGAGATGGGCGTATGATGAAGGGAGGTTTGACAGATGAGCGGATGAGAATTTTATTCTTGTTACATGATCGCCGCATTGTGTAATATATTTGATCGGCAGGAGTCAAAAATTTCAGTTCCACTTCAGGTGTTGTGGATATGGTCAATGCATGTTACATTTTCAGAAACTGCTAAGATTGTGTATCCGATAGGATGTTTAAGGCCAATCCCAACAGAATTCACCTCATGCTACTGTAAGTATTAGATGCAGTAGATACACTTAGCTTCGTACGTTCTAGGGTGAGTAAACCTACATTGTGTTTGAAATGTATCATTTGATTAGAAATTTTGACAGTAGCCCTACTTGTCCATTATCTCCATTGATTACTATTGTCCCTGTCGAGATGTGATCATTTATAGCTAAATCTTGGAAGGGAAAGCACGGTCGATACTATTGTAGGAACTATTGTCCTTTGTGTCGTTGAAAAGGCACAGGTCTGGACAAATTGTTGTCCCCGGACTTGGCTATTGTATGCATTGCCTTGTGATTCTTACATAAAGTGTGAACCGAAAGCACACTAATTGTTGGCCAATGAATACTGGAGATTTTTATATGAGACTAATTCCTATGGAGTAATGATGTTCTAAGAGAACTGTACAGTCATAACTAAAATGGAATTGAGCTGTATCAGCGCTACTGTGAAATTCAGGAAAACATTTATACTTCGTGCTATGCTATTGAAGAATGGCCAAGATATTGACAGCCACAGGAGGTGGTGATGATTGGTCGGTAATCTGATATTGAAATGTAAGGAACTCGACACAGAGAAAATTGAGGGCAGTTCATATAATTGTTTTTCTTAGCTTTATAAATATTTTAAGAGCTCAAAGAGTTAAAATGGTTTACACTTGACCAGAATATGGAAAGCTTAATATGTAAAGGAAGTATGAAAGTTGTCTAAAAATGCCTTTCTATGTCTATTTTGAATTATGCTTACAGCAGAACGTTCATTTGGAAGTTCAATGATACCACGCTTAGAAAATGAAGAAGCTGATTATTAAGCTGATGAAGAATCTGAGTGGTGACTGGGGCATCCATGATGTTTGAGCATGTCAACCGTATGCTGGGTCCATAAAGTGTAGGCCCATTTACCACTTATAACAATATGTTGATGTATGTATTTGAAGCATGGGCTGTCTCTGTCCCGTCACAATGGTATAGCGCATTGGAGGACGCTGGCATGGGTTGCATTGTCACAGTGGTTGTCACGGATGATTTATATATAAAACAAATTGTATTATGCATGTAGATTGTATGCACGGAGGGGTGGAGTTCGTCACCTTGGCTGGAGATGCTTGACGCACTGCTACCGACACAGGTTTTCAGAGCTTTTGCACGCTATATTATCTCTGTTTTTGCCTGGGCGGCGTCCGGTATCGATGAAAGTTACTCCATAGGGTTTTCAATTTTCGGATTCCAATCGTATTTCCCAACATCCATTGTGTCTCGGTATGCGAGATCGGACTTCAAGGCACTGGCTACTCCAGTTATGAATAAATAGTTGGGAAAGATGAGAGTGTTTGTGGAAATGATAAATGATTTGTTCATTTGAGTGCAACGAATTAGAACATAATTGAGGCTACTAAGATCTTGTTGGCTACAATGCGGTAACCGAACATAAGTGGATCAGAGACTTTTTCGATATGTGTTTATTTGCTAATGCTGATTCAATTTGGATTCAGTTAATTTACTGTATATTAAGCGCTCAGACCTTGTGTTTTTTGATGGTTATATGCTGTGCGTGCCTGATAATAGGGCGAACGGGATCGGATCTGTGTCCCGTTTATAACACTGAGAGATATTAAATTATGACTGAGATATCTGAAATGTCAGAGAAATTTTTTTTTGAGTTTTGTTAAAATCTTCGATCATTAAGCCGTCATATCCGGGCAAAGAGATATTTTCACTGGATGATTTTCGCCATTTGTAAAGTATGGCTTTCAAAGTATGAGGGCCGATGCATGGCACAACGTCAGCCGTCAATCGGTTTATACACGATATTGAATATGTGCTGTTTATCTTATTGCTAACAGCCAATTATCAGTCTTATGCCACTATCGAAAATGCTTTCTTTAGCATCAGATTTTTGCATGTAATGACAGCGGTGGCGAATCCTACCGAAAATACAATGGTTAAAATGTCTTAGAAGCAGCAAAACGTAAATATCGTAAATCTGTTGTGAAAAAAGAGCCTGTGAATGTGTAATTCTCACGAAAATGTTTGAAGCACGAATGGAAAGGTAATAAGTTAGAGTATTTACAATGTGCTTGCTTGCCTATGCTGGATTTTTTAGATCAGAGAACTGTTGTACATTCGAAGATGTGATATTATACTCTATTCAGCTTATATGTCGATTTTTTATTGAAAAATCAAGAGACTGATGCGTATAGAGATGGAGTTTGGCTAGTTATTGCCAAGACTGGTAACAAATCATGTCCTGTAAATAGGCTGTTTGAAATAATGGCGTGTATAGCCGAAGATTTGGATGTATTCATTTTAGAAACGTGAGTAAATGTGCTACGTGTTATAAACTTCAGGAAACATAAGCCAATGTCTTACAGTCGGTTACAAGAAGTATTTTTTTGAAGCATTGAAACCGCATGTACCCAATATTAAGATATATGGGTTGCACAGCCTGCGTGCTGTTGGTCCCTCTGCGTCAGCAATTAATGATGTACAAGATAGAATGTTTAAACATCACGGACTTTGGAAGAGTGAGATGTATTCATTTTTAGAAACGTGAGTAAATGTGCTTCGTGTTAACTTCAAGAAACAGATAAGCTAATGTCTTACAGTCGGTTACGAGAAGTATTTTGAAGCACTGAAACCGCATATACTCAATATTAAGATATATGGGTTGCACAGCCTGCGTGCTGTTGGTCCCTCTGTGGCAGCAATTAATGATGTACAAGATAGAATGTTCAAACATCACGGACTTTGGAAGAGTGAGTGTGCCAAAGACGGGTACGTGAAAGATAGCCTCAAGAAGAGGTTGGAAGTGTCAATGTCTCTTGGCCTGTTGAAGCTCGTCATGTACCGTACGACACCACCACAAAAAGTGTTTGTTGAATTTTGTGTTAGGGGGAGGGGTCTTACATGAGGAGTCGGAGAACACCCCGTCCAAATTGTATTTGAAATAGCTCCATTTTGGAAAATAGCCACATGAGAAAGTGTCGTTTATCGTACAATATAGGACAAAAAATTTCTTATGATTTCAATGCTAAAGAACAGGCAGATGCTTTAGAGTCTACGTTTTTTGCATCTGATACCCCCAAGCCGGTGCTGGGGGTCGTGTGGCCATGTCACCCAAGAAGTCAACATGAACAGACACAATCAAAGCGTGGCTGAGATACAAATCATCACAGGGATCATTTTTGGTTCTTGTTGTGTTTTAGTTACGCAGTGAGGATATTGGCCTGTGGGCTCATAAGTACGCCAGCATCTTTTTTCACCACCTTTATATGGTGCATTTAATTGAGCTATTTTGTTCAAACTTCAAATCACCTTCGTACATGATTGTCTAACGTCTCTCTACCGTATTCGACATTACTGGTCTTTATTGTGTCGCCTGGACAGCCGATTTTTTCGGGGGAATATTGAAATATGTTAGAGAATACAATAAATCACAAATCCAATTTTGTTGAGGCTCATAAACAATGTTAATGCGCTATATCCGATAACCGATATGAGGCAATATAAATCTTCCCGTATATCGAAAAGTGAAAGCGAAATGAACAGAACAGTTCTTTCCTACATTGAGCTACACAGATTACGCCGTTCAGTAGTCCTTCCTTTAGCGTCAGTTTCGACATCCGATGTTCTATTCAACCAATCGTAATAAAGTAATATGCTCTCAATGCTCTCCCGCTTTTACATCTCGTCTATAGGATTGTACAGTCTTCGATAAAGGCGAACGTCCATCAAGGGATTCTGAAGGCAGGAGTATATATCTTCCATTGGCTGTGGACTGATCACAGATCACTATTAAAGAACGGCCCAGACTCCGAATTACACACCAGCACAAACCTTAGACCCGAACGTTTGCATTACATGTGTGTAGGTTTGGGGAGTTCCAAATGAGCTGAAATGTAAAACAGAGAAATTTATCTTCTATTTTACGCAAAACTTATGCGATAATAAATGGAATTATTTTTCCTTTGAGCGAGAAATGTAAGGTACGGTATGTGTGAAACAAGCAAAAAAAAAACAAGATTGAAGAGAAAACTTGAAAACTACATTTTGTAAATTATCTTGTGATAAAAGCAGACCTTGAACGTTGTGAACGTTATGCGGATGGTACGCTTACTAGCGTCGTTGAGACCTCTGTAAACCAGTTCATGTGTACCAGCCATACTCTTATAGGCTATATACGAATCCTTGACGCATATTATTGTCATTTAAATTGCGTTCATTTAATTTTTTGTCGCGTGAGATGGAGATTTTGCGTTTTCGTTTGCGTTTCCACATATGTGTATTTTCCAAACTGTTTTCAGGAGGTGCACTTGGACAGGCAGAGGACCGTTTCGTCAGTACCGGAATTGGAGTTGGTGAAGGTATGTGATTTAATGGGGTTGTGTTTGCGTGCTGTGAACAAGGCAATGCAAACATTTGCACGCGAGTCCATACAATTCGCGTTGCAGTAATATATTATTCCTGTATTCCTGGGATTTCCAGATCAACATTACGAAACAATAGACTCGAACAATGCTGATGTAGGTTATAAGGATTTCAAGGTCAAGATCATGACTACAAACTGTGAACTTTGAAACAATTTGATGCATAGCAATATATGATCGTATATGCAGGACTGCTAATGAACTGAGGTTCTGTAATATTGTAAAAAGTATTTTGAGTCCTGCTGGATCATGTGTTGTATTAGTAGGTCGACTGCTGAGTTATTAACTTTGTTTATATTGTAATCACGTATCGCAGTCAGCAAACAGTAATTATGCGAAAAACAATTATCTGAAACTGATGGCGCGTGACTCGAGATTGTGTTCCTGTTTAGTCGCCTCTCGATTGGATAGCTGATTTCGTAGATCAGCATTGACGGTGAAATTATCACAGTCGTATTTTGACGCTTATTAAAACAGACGGATATAGGGTAGTATATGTGTTTAACATTGTTCACAAGGAGATTATGTGCCTGTGTACTGAGCGCCTGGATGTTGTCATCGATATGGATAAGCGTATGGATATAAACAAACCAGACACCATCCATAACCTGCGGCCACTGCAGCCCTGGATGACACCTCCGATTATGAGTCTTGTAACAGAGCAGATCTAATGTTGCCATTTTATGGTGTTGTCCCACTGAAATATCACTGACATGACACCACTCTCAGTCACATTTTACTGACAACGAGCGAACCAGTCAGTCTCTGTTCTATCCTGTTAATGCTGAGCGTAAGCGAGGATGCAACAAGTCTTTCAAGTCTTTGGTATGACTCGGCCGGGGATTGAATCATGTACCTGCCGCTTATGAGGCCGACGCTCTATACATTAGGTCACCGCAGTCCGGTCCCACAAAGACATTGATCAATAGTGATTCCTGTGATATTCTGTATCTCAGCCACGCTTTTATTCTAGTTAGCTAGTTCATGTGGCTCTTTGCCTGGAATGACCACATGACACCTAGCACCGGCTTTAGAGGAGTTGATACAAATATCGAAGAGCAAATAATGTAATACCTCTGCAAAGTCATCTGATGGAAATTTGAAGGTTGAACAACCGCCATATGTTAGAAACCGCTTATAGTCAATAGGGGGAAAATATTGATACATTACAAGCGTCTAGTCCGGCATTCATAATTCAGCCGTCGTCCATTAAAGAATATTGGCGTCCATAATCCGAAAACCTATTCCATATTCCATATAACAGTATTAGTACCAAATTCAAAAAGACAATCATAGTATACATAAACATAGGCTAGTTTCCTGCAAGAGAGAAGCGGTCAACAGATTTCAATGATGCCGACAAGACATCATGATGTTCCAAAAATATATCCGTATCGCTGATCAGTATTCTTAATCCATAATAATCGTTGTAAAGTCGTCATCTAGAGAATGATGTATCTCAGTCACGCTTTGATTGTGACTGTTCGCATGAGCACCGTGAGGATCTTGAATTACATTGGTTCATACGGCCCCTAGCCCCGGGTTAAGCGGAATTAGACACAAGTTACGAAACGTAACACCATAGATCTTTCACGCTACGATCGTATTTTGCTATCAGCATGCTATATGTATCGCCAAATTTGAGAAACTTTGAGTGAAGGCGCTTGGTGGAATAGCCCTGTTTTATAAGTTTCTGCAACAATGTTTTGTGACGTTGGTTAAAATCGTCACATAGAATCTGATACATAACACAGTACTTATTCAGAACACCAATCTGTAAAATCGGACGCCGACCAAGCGTCTATTCTCCACCTAGTTAACAAAATTACTATAGCTCAAAATGACTGCGTACAGGGGATGAATTTCGGAGCCAATGACCACCAACAGAATTACGCTAAATACAGATGATATAACAATCAGGAAATAAAATGTCATGGTTGTGGGGACGGGCCAGCGCACTGACAATACGACCACACATGCCGTTATGCTGACTGCTTTCCTCACAAAGATATCGAAGGATAAAGAGTGATTCCGGTGATGTTCTGCATCTTATATCACTCAGAAGGAAAAGCAAAATGATGTAATAGGTCTGCAAACATCTAATTTGAATTGATGAGTTGTGCCACCGTCCGATGCAAGAAACGGCCCATAGAAAATTGGGAAAACATTGATAAACATTCGCAGATAGAGGTCTTATTCTGAACACCAATCTGTAAGGCCCAACGAACAAGCACTTCTTTCCTACCTTGTAAACGAAATGACTACAGATCAAAACGACAAGGTCCAGACGCTAAACCTCGGGTCAAAGTCCACCTGCAGAATTTCACTGAATACAGAGAGCAATTATGGAAAACATTGCCTTGGTGGAGGGGAAATGCCGACGTACTGACAATAATTGTGGATGTGGCGTATCTAATTGTATCACACGCGCAAAGGTCATCAAGTATTAATAGAACAGCCAGTCCATCAGGGGATATCCTGTAGTTTCGAAGCATTTGACTGATTAATTTGTATTCGAAAAGAATTTCAAGAAAATTTGAAGAACATCCGCTGACGACTGTTGTCCGTTGAGACTGGACAGCGGCTAACAACCGATTGTGAAATCAGTTGCCTACATTCCTATCATTTCATTTGATATTTCGCGTCTTTTTCTTAACTAATCTTGATTACATCATAATACGATGCCTCACATATAAATGTCAGTGTCAGTTTGTGCAAGCGAGTAAGCGATATCAAATGTCCGGTTTGGTCATATTGGTCAGATATTTATTGGCAGATATTAATGTGAGTTAAAAGCTGTAATTAGGTTGTAAGCTGGTGAGATATCGGCATTGGTGGTCAGTAGTAGGGAAGGCGTATCACAGGCCCCACACATCCTCCCAAATCCACATTGCCTCCCAAATCCATCGAGCGCTGTCATACGTCATTAACAATTTCTATTAGTATAAATTATTGCGTCTGGATATTAATAAATTATATACGTTATAATTTACCTGAATATATATATTATAGATCTACATATGTCATTATTAATAAATCTTCCGAATTCATACGTTAATTATTAATAACGATTAAATAACTATATATTTTAGGTTTCATTCCGCTTTTACAAAAAGATGTTATTTCGATATATATATATATATAGGGTCTATAGTACGGATTCATAGCAATAAATTCTCCGAATCTGTAGGCTAATCATTCATATATGAGCTCTATATATTGTAGACTATTAATTTTTACAAATTGCAATTACCATTACCAAACACTCGACTGATAATTACGGTATATATATATTTAACCTCGCTATACAGATAGGAGGCGGTCATGGTACATAATTGTATTGATTTTAGCCCCTGTCAATGCGAAGGGGTGTATAGCGGTAACAGCTGTGATTGAATAAACAGAAATCGCACGGTTTGGTTATAGACAAGCGTTTCAATTATTGCCCTCATAACTCGATTGCAATTAGTATATGATAATATTGGAGGTTCGAATGTTTATATCGCTAGTCGAATGTTTATATCGCTAGTTGAAAGGGTATACCGTGAAATAGATCATTATTTGAGAATCGTTTGTCGAAATATATATACCTCTAATAGAATTCAATTTATATCTTACTTCCGAATGGCGAATTTACTGAAAAATACCATCAAACCTAAAGAATCGTACGTAAGTATTGTAATTTTATTACGATCTACTCGCAGATAATACCGATACGTTTTTATTATACGACTTTGTCGATATAACGATGTACATAGCGAACGGCGTTGTAAATGATCGATTATAAATGATTTGAATACAAGGGCTACTCACTTTTAATATTTCAACTCTATATTTTTTATAGGCTAACAACTCTACGTGGGCCGGATTCGTACGAGAAAATGCGGACATTTTAGGTAGTTCCGGTTGGCCTAGTTTGGAGACTGTATTCGCCATAGATGGGGTCGTTGAAACACGAATGGTTTATAATGACGATGACTGGAATGCGGGTATAAGAAGTCCGACAACCATTCTCCTAAATGATTCCCCTTCACTTCCGGAGATTAAAACACGCAAATGTGTAGAAGAATTATCCCGTTTATTCTCGCCCAGAGTTTGCAAAAACTGTAACCAGTCATTAGGCGTCGAAGTTTGCGGAAAATGTCGAGTTAGTTTATGTCGAGATTGTACGTGGTTCGCCCGACAGGTGTCATTCGGGGTTTTTATGTGCCCAACCTGTTGTAGTTGTGAGTTTTGTGGTTATTGGCGAATGAAACTTTCCAAAAAATCAAAACTGGTGATAACAATAAAGAGTTGCTACACCTATCTATGGATGGTATATTTATTATCACTGGATACTCGTTGTAACCGACTATCGTCCATATAAAGTCATATCGAAACGACTCTGGACGGGGGCTGAAAGAAAGAAGAACACAACTTCGATTGTTAAAGCTCAAAGTATATATTTATTTATACAAATTAATTTAGTAATGACAGTTTCAAAACGAAAATACAAACTGAGCAATCTTAATACCCAAACGTCAATTTCAGTTCCATAACCCTGTGAAAGAGCTGAGGGTATATCGATAACGAACGCAACGGTACGCCCTGGTGGCGAAATCAACTAATCAAGAGGTTTGATCGGTTGTCTTGTGTACTCGCGCGGTAAAAGTCTGTTTATTAAGAATTTACGCATCTCAGCGGCAGATTCTTCGGCTTCATCGTTTGATAAGTCGTCTTCCTCACGCATCCGTTTCTTAGTCGCCATTACTTTCTGATGAATCGGGTGCTGCCGTAGTTTTCTCCATAACCTTAAATTACGGACGTAGATATTTCGGAACCTTGTCTGTATTCTAGGTAAAAGCTTGTCATATGCCATCTGATGCGCAATTGGTTCATCCATTCCGCCTTCTTCGTAAACTTCCGCAAGATCGTTTATATCGGATTCATGATCATCAATCGCTTCATCCGCGAAGAGATCCCACAAACACTCGTCATCCTCGACGTCATCATTGTCACCAGCAGTATCATCATTATCGTCATCATCATCATCCGTAACTTCTCCGTCATCATCAGCGTCGTCACCATTACCTTCACCATCATTGTCATCATCATTATCTTCATCATCGGCGTCAGTAGCGTCGGTATCATTTTGATCACCATGGTAGCCAAAAGTTTGACCTGGAGTATACGTATTTTTACCATTACTACCGGAACTGGAAAAATCATCCCCATGGACAATACTTCCGCCCGCATGGTAATACGACCTTCCGCATGGTAATACGACCGTCGTAGGCTCACTCACCGTCATCGTATAGGGTTGCTCTACTCTACTTGTTGGACCTATAGCAGGACTCGGTGGTGTCTCTTGTCTATGCATTAGACGCATCGGTTGCGCATTAACGCATCTGCGGTCTCATTGACACCAGGGGCGCTGTTGACCTACTTGTGACGTCATCTGTCGTATTGACCACTCGTGGCCCTGGTGACAAAAACTGGAACTAGTGAGAGATAACTCCGGGCTGACCCGACAGTGATCTTTGTTGTACCATTATTAATATCCGATATTGTAAAAGGTTATCTTTGAGCATATTGACACCAGGGGCGCTGTTAACCTCCTTGTCCCCTTTATGGGTATTAATAATGGTGACCTGATGGCGCCCCTGGCGTCAATATGCTCAAAGATAACCTTTTACAATATCGGATATTAATAATGGTACAACAAAGATCACTGTCGGGTCAGCCCGGAGTTATCTCTCACTAGTTCCAGTTTTTGTCACCAGGGCCACGAGTGGTCAATACGACAGATGACGTCACAAGTAGGTCAACAGCGCCCCTGGTGTCAATGAGACCGCAGATGCGCTAATGCGCAACCGATATATGCGAGGGTCAGTCAGAGTGTGAGTGAGTGAGTGAGTGAGGGACTTTTCTTGGACTTTCCTGGACTTTTAAGAACTTTTCATGAGCTTTGGGAACTTTTAAGAACTTTTCATGAACTTTTGCGGACAGTGAGTGAGTGAGTGAGTGAGTGAGTGAGTGAGTGAGTGAGTGAGTGAGGGACTTTTCTTGGACTTTCCTGGACTTTTAAGAACTTTTCATGAACTTTGGGAACTTTTAAGAACTGTTCATGAACTTTTGGGGACAGTGAGTGAGTGAGTGAGTGAGTGAGTGAGTGACTTTTCTTGGACTTTCCTGGACTTTTAAGAACTTTTCATGAGCTTTGGGAACTTTTAAGAACTTTTCATGAACTTTTGGGGACTGTGAGTGAGTGAGTGAGTGAGTGAGTGATCATATAAGGTCGTTTGTACAGCATTAGTCCCAGTCTGTACCCGCCCTCTGACCGGGAACCATGTCGAGTTCATGTCGGAAGACACTCTCTCGTCGCGACAATATGCTCAGACATATGCGTCTAATGCATAGACAAGAGACACCACCGAGTCCTGCTATAGGTCCAACAAGTAGAGTAGAGCAACCCTATACGATGACGGTGAGTGAGCCTACGGAGGTCGTATTACCATGCGGAAGGTCGTATTACCATACAGGCGGAAGTATTGTCCATGGGGACGATTTTTCCAGTTCCGGTAGTAAGGGTAAAAATACATATACTCAAGGTCAAACTTTTGGCTACCATGGTGATCAAAATGATACCGACGCTACTGACGCCGATGGTGAAGATAATGATGATGATGATGACAATGATGGTAAAGGTAATGGTGACGACGCTGATGATGACGGTGAAGTTACGGATGATGATGATGACGATAATGATGATACTGCTGGTGACAATGATGACGTCGAGGATGACGAGTGTTTGTGGGATCTCTTCGCGGATGAAGCGATTGATGATCATGAATCCGATATAAACGATCTTGCGGAAGTTTACGAAGAAGGCGGAATGGATGAACTAATTGCGCATCAGATGGCATATGACAAGCTTTTACCTAGAATACAGACGAGGTTACGAAATATCTACGTCCGTAATTTAAGGTTATGGAGAAAACTACGGCAGCACCCGATTCATCAGAAAGTAATGGCGACTAAGAAACGGATGCGTGAGGAAGACGACTTATCAAACGATGAAGCCGAAGAATCTGCCGCTGAGATGCGTAAATTCTTAATAAACAGACTTTTACCGCGCGAGTACACAAGACAACCGATCAAACCTCTTGATTAGTTGATTTCGCCACCAGGGCGTACCGTTGCGTTCGTTATCGATATACCCTCAGCTCTTTCACAGGGTTATGGAAATGTAATCGGCGTTTGTGTACTAGGCTAGCTCAGTTGTATTTTCGGTTTGTAACGGTCATTACTAAATTAATTTGTATAAATAAATATATACTTTGAACTTTGAACAACGGAAGTTGTGTTCTTCTTTCTTTTTACAGGTATATTTTTTACCGTTGTCCGCGGTATGTGCAGTGGTCATATGGCTTTTTAGACACTCTTTCGAAGCGAATGTTTTCGTACAGATACCGCATTCGAAAGCCCTCACCTCATAACCTCTATTATCCGGACAGTTCACTTCCCTCATAGGATGATCTAGGGTCTGTTGTGAAGCGAAATAGGACAGACATCTTTCACACTGGAATTCAGACATGTTGTACGAGTTAGATACGAATCAGCGAGATGGATCTAGTACAAGTCAAAATCAAGTTATGAGGGCTATAGCCGATACTTCCCTATATTTAAACCGCGCGATTTCTGTTTATTCAATCACAGCTGTTACACCGTCAACTATAGTTCAATCTCACATGTTTACATCGGAACGCTCTAGAATCAATACAATTATGTACTATGACAGCCTCCTATCTATATAGCGAAATTATAATCGATATTTAATGTACACAAAATGTCGCTATGTACCAATTACAATAACGCTTTTCGTGTAACCTAATATACGCCGTGTTTTTAAATCCTTAACGTACAGATTCGAAGAAATTATTAATAATATCATAAATCTATACTACATAAAAATATATATCGAAATAACACCCTTCTTGTAAAACCGATATAAAACTTAAAATATACTCCGTGTTTTGAATCGTTATTAACGATTATCGTATAAATTCGGAGAATTTATTTATAATACCATATGTAGATCTATAATATATATATATTCAGGTAAATTATAACGTATGTAATTTATTAATATCCAGATTCAATAATTTATACAAATAAAAATTGTTAATGACGTATGACAGCGCTCGGTGGATTTGGGTGGCTATGTGCATTTGGGAGGCAATGTGCATTTGGGAGGATGTGCGGGGCCTGCAATACTCTTCCCCTACTACTCATCTACCCAAAGGTATCATCGCTAAAAAAAAAACAAGTTATTACGATTCTCGCCGCTTTAGAAAAAGACGAATGTAAAGCTGTCGGGAAATACGCTGTGCTTCTAGATGTGCTTAAAGGCGCGTATCTCATAAAATTGAAAAATGAAATCGAAACTTATTTCATCGGACCTATTCGACGGACACTGGATGAGGATGAAGAAAAGAGATCGTTATACGACCTATATTTGAAAATTGTTTAAAGAATAAACTACAAGCATATCGATCGACTGATACGATAATGTTTATTTCTCCACCAAATTTACAGATGGAAGCTTCCAAATCAAACAGAGAAATTATTGTCGTAGAGGACGGATCGAAAGAGTCCGGAAGGAAGAGGGTCAGAGTGATTTCGTCAATGACAGAGCAGGACCTTAGAATAGACGATCCCTTGACAAAGAAAATGGCGAAAATAAATAATATTGAAAACAGTTCATCAAAATATGAGGACAGTGACGACGATGATGAAATCTCCATTCCTCCATTCAATACGATGAGGCTGGAAGAATGCCTGGGGCTTCTGGGGAAGGGCTACCACACAGATCAAGTGGCGATAATGATTTTCGAACTGACGCATAAGCCCTTCTCAGATGTCAAAGGGAATAGATTCGTATTCACCGAGTTGATGAGTGATTTAGCCTCGTTTTTAAACGATTCTGGGTTTTCGGACTGTCTGTCGATTGAAAACACACTTCGTGTAACTGATACAAACAAGTGTGCCTTAACTTTTCATTTCAATGAGGCGTTCAAGTCTGAACATTCATCATTGGGAGAAATACAGCATTTGCGTAAAGGGTTGATGCGTGTGTTCTTCCAACAATCCAACAGAGTATATATGCCAAAAGGGGATATACAATCTGATGCCATGAGAATGGCACGTAGGAGAGTTCTAGGAATTCAAGGGAGATTACTTTTTAGTGGAACATCGGCAGATGTATGCAAACCTGGCTTCTTTTTGGGATGATAAATAAGAATAGATTATCAATATATAATATTGAGATATTATTTTTGTCACTTTGTTATGTTCTGTTTTCTGTGTGTTATTAATTTCTTGCCATGGTCATATATATGCCTGTACCGACAACATCAAATTTGAATTCAAGGGTTATTTCGTCAATTTCCGGCAAGGCTATCTATAATTTGTGACTATACAATGGGTAATCAATACTTTTGAGTAGATTTTTTTTTGTGATAATGTATTGTTTGAAAGTTTAGGTCTGTCTAAATCGTCAGAACACCCCGTGAAAATGTGTGTATATGAACATCTCTTCATACAATTGTCTTCATCTTACTGTTCCTCTTCTGATGGTCAACTAAAAAGTAATCGGCCTTGAATTCCTGGAACTCTCCAACGTGCAAACTTAAAAAAAAGTCAATGTGGGGAAATTAACACGACTGTGATTGTCGGCAGATCGCGACTGTGATTGTCGGCAGATCGATTTATTACATCACCTAATATTAGGGTGGGGAAAATGTCGTGTGGGGATACTGTTGTGGAGAAAAATATCGGTGGAGAAACTGCGGCTGGGGAAATTGTCGTCGGGGGGGTACTGTCATGGACTTATGTTATCGATATGTCGAATCCTATTTCTGTGTCTGCCGCTGTACTTGGCTGTCGGGAGCAGTAAGGTCTACTGAAAAAAGGTCACATTTTCCAGGGAGGTAACTCTTGGTGGCGACAGGTGGCGTTGTGGTTATGGATTGCATCAGCATTGGCTGGGTGACAAGTGTTATACTTGCCTGGGAACAGAGGTCAAGTGCACTATAGTTCCGGCAACCTTTGACCTCGAATTCTTCCGCGTTGATGCGGTCTGGCGGTGATGCCTCTGCGGAGAAAAAGTAGTCCCCAGACTTCAAATACGCTGCATGGTACGATTGGGTCGTATGAGGTATCAATGTGAAGCATTCGTTAAGGCGCATCCACTGGGATGGGCGTGGCGTGGAACTGACGTCATTCTGGTCCGATGGAGTCGTATGAGGTATCAATATGAAGCAGACGCGAGAGAGCATCCGACTGGGTGAGTGTGCGTTTGAAATATCGTCATTCTGCGCATGCGAGGCAGACAAAGGGTATGGAAATAGACGTTTTGCGGTCGAGGTGGACCAATATTGGTCCGATGATGTCGTATGAGGTCTTGTTTTGAAGCTCTCGTGGAGAAGCATCCGACTGGACTAATGTATCGTCGGGTTTCGTCATTCTGCGCATGCGTAGTCTGGCCGTAGTATATAAAGCAGGCATCTTTGGGGTGCGTGGAGGTGTGTTTGGGGGTACTTAACCACTATGGGTCCGAATGTGTCTTGGGAGGTGTTATTTTGTAGCTCTCGGAGTGTAGACCACGACTTGAGGGATGTCCACGTCACCTGTGACGTCATCGGTGACGTCATCAGTGAGAGTAGTAGCGAAACCGAGAGTTTCGGTGGTGCAATAGCGGCCGTTTGGAGTAGATAGCGGCCTATTTTTCCATCCAGCTACCCGATAGAGTTACCTGTGAATGTGAGTGTATGCACGCGTGTGAGTGAGTGAGTGAGTGAGTGAGTGAGTGTGAGTGAGTGATTGAGGTGAGCCCAAACGCCCGTCTTAGCGCATGGACGCACTAACGACGGTGAGTGAGTGAGTGAATGAGTGAGTGAGTGAGTGAGGAAGTGACTGAGGTAGTGAGTGAGTGAGTGAGTGAGTGAGTGTGAGTGTGAGTGAGTGAGTGAGTGAGTGAGTTAGTGAGTGAGTGAGTGAGGCGTGCCCAACGCCCGTCTTAACGCATGGTGAATTAGCCCAAAAGCTCTCATTTTTCTAGACACTAGAATGTATTATACCATATCTGTGCTGTATTATACCAGCTTGGAGCTCCGGAGCTCTTGCAGCTCAGAGATCGGAAGTGACGTCATCGTACGCATGCGTACGCATCTGTGGTGTACCCTGTACCCCAGCACAGATATGGTATAATACATTTTGTTACAAGTTTTACATGTTAGGGTGTGTACGTAGACAAGTGCGCACCCGAGTGTACAGGACAGCGATGCGCTGATTGGTGGGAAGAATAACGTAGGAGAGTTCTTGTGGGCTGGGTGCTTATAAAAGTGGCGGTAGGTGGGAATGTTCGGCATTTCGGCACTCTGCATTTCGGCACTCACTCCATCCACAGCGGCGCACGGTATACTTGTATAACTTGCGCACGGTCATTTAATCGGGAAGATGCTTTACTGCGCCACGAACGTTCACTCCACGAGGGCGCGATGGAACATTGTAGTGAATGCGGTCAACTCTTCAAACGACCCAGTCAGTTAAGACGGCATCAGCGTTTGATTCATGGTCCGTGACCACGGTATGAGCGACAACTTCCCACTAAAGAGGCACCCAGCAGGGTCAGACCTAGTGAAGGTGAGCCCGGGGAGACGAATGCCACTGATGATACGATCACGGAGAGCCCGCCTATACCCACAGTTCAGAAGAGCCTAGATATCCAGCCGGTCCCTAGCATTACTGTTTCGAGTCATACGCCTGACAACAACGAACATTTTCTGGAAGATGCGGTGGATGTTCCTAGCGATCTGTTATACGAAGACCATCCATTGAGTGACATCTATCGGCGCCATTGGGTCATGATACGGCACTGTTTCCACCGTCATCGCCCTATTCAAGATATCTACAATTTCCGACTGACCGACCTCGCCCGTCTACGCAGCTAC
Source organism: Hanleya hanleyi (assembly GCA_036873755.1). Lineage (NCBI taxonomy): Eukaryota > Metazoa > Mollusca > Polyplacophora > Lepidopleurida > Hanleyidae > Hanleya > Hanleya hanleyi. Next base: position 10,357 of record JAVTVY010001578.1, on the reverse strand, counting down.
GTGGAAGCCATCTTCAATGACCAAGCTACGTCCTTCAAATTAAATTTGGTGTTTGGTTATGTGGTGCAGCATAAGGTGACAGACCAATTCCGATACTTCTACCCGAGCAGTAACAACCAAGTGTACGACCAATCGTTTACCATCATTAACCGGGCGCCGCTAGAGACGATGCTGGACCAAGTGGACCAACTGGATGTCTTGGAATGTGCCCAACAACAGCGCTCCAACACCAAGTGGATAGTGGAGAGGGTCACCAATGTAACGTTCTTCGTGACGAAATTACTGAATCTTCCCATGGGATGAATGTATTCACCCATGCGCTGACAGATACTCAGAATGCGCAAACAACTATCTGAGGATATCCTGGCCTGTCCGATGACGATTAGAACAAACGGTTCAGAGCGAGCATGGCCGAAGATAGAACTTTCTGAAATGACGACTTCTGATTGGACAAGAGCAGCTGAGAATACATCTAACGGGCAAGAGCGAGTATAACAGATGCAGTGCCAAATGGCGGCCTCTGATTGGACAAGCGGCTACTTGTATTATAAACATACCCAACGCGGCTCCCCTAGCGTGGGTATGATGTAACATTGGGGAGAATAAACAATATGAAAAAACTTATTGTTGCTGTTGTTCTCTCTTCTGTCATCTTTGTTGTTGTTGTTGTTCTCTCTTTGGTCTATATCATGGCGTCAAGGCGTTATGCTAGGGCGTAACGACGGTCATTGACGGGCGTCACTGCATTTTCATTGATTTAGTGTCTAGAAAAATGGGAGCTTTTGGGCTAATTCACCAGGGAGTTGAAGCATTGAGCTTGGCGTTGGCGGGCGTTGCTACAATCGCTCACTCACTCACTGACTACCTCACTCACTCACTCACCGTCGTTAGCGCGTCCATGCGTTAAGACGGGCGTTGGGCACGACTCACTCATTCTCTCACTCACTCACTCACTCACTCATTCACTCCCTCACTCACTACCTCAGCCACTCCCACACGCACTCCCTCACTCACTCACTCACACACACGCGCGCATACACTCACACCCACAGGTAACTCTACCAGGTAGCTGGATGGAAAAATAGACCGATATCTACTCCAAACGCACGCCATTGCACCTCCGAAACTCTCGCTTTCGCTACTACTCCCACTGATGAGCAAATATGTTTTCTTTGCAAAAACCGCATGATAAATTAGTAGATAATAGTCTGATGTGAAATAAATTAGAGTTTGCGCAATTTTCCTTGAAGAAAAGCAGGAATTTACATGTAGTAGAAAAATGACGAAAACATCAGTTTTCTGATATCCAACAAAAATGACAAAAACATCACTTTTTTGATACACCACATGACCGCCATCTTGAATATACCCATGATCCTCTACTCAGGAGTTAAGTAAATAGACAAAAAATTACCCCAATATGATTCACTAAAAAGTCACGGAGGGGCAGCTTCCATTTTTTTGACGTTGTGGAGATAGTGGAGAAAGTTTGGCCCATAATGCCCCCTCCCCCAGGGCAGATAGGGTTAAGTGATTCTCCGGTCAAGAAGAACTGTACGTAACCCGACACACCAAATGAAATCTTTGAGGACTTCCATTTCCGACCGTACTAAATATGTCATCCCACGATCGGAATTAAATTAACGTGGTGTTTAGGATGAAACAGCTGATGATCCCATAAGCCCATGATGAAATATGCATCTTTGATAATTAAATGGTGGATCCTCGTGGGTCTCCCGGGTATTGCCCTGGGGTGTCGTCGTGCACACTCCAGGTTACGATAACAATAGGCCTCAGCCTCCAAGAGAGCTTGTCGTAAGAGACGACTAACTGGGGCACCCGTGGGCTTCCCGGGTGTGGAAAGGAATAGGACCCCACCAGCCGGGTCCCGCGTGTTGAAAGAAATAGAACCCTACCCGTGTGGTTTCCGGTGTCGGAAGGAATAGAAACAAAACGTTTTGTGATGACTAATATAGTGTTAAAAGCGACGTTAAATCATATTCAGTCACTCTCTCTCTCTCTCTCACTCACTCCTTAAATGGTGGGTGTTCATTTATCATTCCGTATCACACAGGTAACACATGAATTTAATTTTCAACTGAGCAATACTTAGCTGTGCCGCTCCAATGATCATATGTAGGCTATTCAATTCATGTCGCGTTACATTGGCAATATCGGATATCCTTACGATTGAATTGAATACAATGAGACAGAATAGGCATTCGAACGTTTGGCACTCGTGGCAATTGTTAAAAAATGTCACAAAACGGGAGATAGTTCCTATTACGGGCTAACGCCCTCGCAAGCTAACTGAGCATCCAGGAATATTTTTCGATTCAATATATGTAGGACTAGCATATGCGACGACTGACCATAGCAATACGTTTATGTACTGCTGCGATATAGCAAATGTATATATGCTGCAACGTAACTGAAACGCAACTGAAACGAATAACCAAGGTTTCATCCCTTATGTACACATTATATGGGATATGGCGTTTTGTTACATTATGTTTTATATTTCTGCATTAAATTAAATCCCACGACAGCAAGAGGATAGGCTTGGGGGAAGTCATGGAAATACCGTGTCATTGTACCAACAATGTCTAGTTAAGTAGTTTACGTTTCTTTGGAAGTTGTTAAATGTTAACTTGAAAGCATTATCCGACAATTCAAAACAATACGAACAGTCACTCACTGTTTCAACATAGAATTGTGACTAAACATGACTTTCTGGGAAGGGGAAGTGAGGAAAAGCCAAATATATTCGCCAGTTTAATAACCCTAATGTGATTCGTTGCATGATAACAATATTACAGCCCATCTCCTAAAAATAAAGATTATACGTGAAATCCGGTATGATCCCCGCCCCTCCTATCAACAATTTAACGCAATGGAGCATAGGCCTGGATGCATATAAATATTTCAACATTGTAGTTTTTAACTGAAACAGTCATTCTCGGTCATATTGTGGTACATGATAAATTGGAACAGCGTGACATGCTGAATGCTGGGACATAAAGGGAGGTAATTCAGGCATCCCATGGTATTATAACGTGATGAGAGAGCAAAAAAGATAAAAGCTGTTCAAGTTTATGGCGGAATTCCTGGGAAATTGCTCAGTGACCGTCTATAACTCCACCCCCAATTCGGGACCGGACTGTACATTCTCCCATATTGTACATTGTTTCGCCTTTAGGATGAAGGGCGAATTATCGCACAATTCCCTATTCATAGGAGATAGTTTCGGGATATTTTAAGATATTATATGACTAAAATATTTAGCACTATCTTCCATCATCAGCCCGACACATAGAGAATGCATAATTTCATGTCTTAAGGCATCATCTCTTGGAGTTCGATGAGCTTGATCAGATATATAAAAGGCGTACTCCAACTCGACAGCCGGGGCCACCAAAAGAACCTCAGGTCATCAGAACATGTTTGAAAACAACACGTCTCCTTCTACGCCGAATGGTCCACACGAAACCTGCAGTCGAACAAATATCATCGGGAAATAATGGCTAAAGACGAATATAGGTTTGGGTCAGAAAGGAGTAATTATTTTCCCTATCCCTCGCAATGTTAAATGACATGATTTCATCGAGAGAACTCTAATTAAACCAGGCCACTATTTCCCCGGCATTATGTTTCATCACAATAGGTCGGTGATCTCTTAAACGGTATGAAAACATGGTGCTATCCAGTACCAATTTCAATGAAACAAGGCTGACTGGGGTGCCTGATTTTACTAGTTCCGCGTTGAAGACAATACTGGAATACAACTGACCGTAAGTATTGTCAGCGCGCGTTAATTACGCGGAAGAATTGCGTGAAATTTACACACAATATTTTGGACTCACCGATATTCAACCACCAGTACTTTATCTGTGTATAAACCAATCGCAAAGCTAGCCTGCCCCATAGTCCGATAAATTCGGGGGCACGAACATTGTCCGACGGGCTGGATTAGTTCCTTTTTACCTTCAGAGACACATTTCAGTATGGTGATCCTTAGCCAGTTCGGGCTTTCTGTTTTGGGGATTTCGGGTTAAAACAGAATGCATCAGCTTTGCGCCATCCAGGAGAAAAAAGAAGTATATTAGCGGGTCATCCGTCCCAATTGCGGCTAGCGCACTGAATCGGGTAATTGTTAATCCAGATGCGACCAAAACCACAGAGAATATTCCTGATGGTAGCGTTGCCAAAACGAACAACCCAAGAAGGGCCACAATAACTTTGCTGGAAACATTCTGTCTACTCGATTGATGGTCGGATAGAGTGAAACCCTTCCCAAGTTTGTAGACTTTTGCTAGATGGAAATATGAGACTAGTACAACTGCGATAATAGTTATGTGAGGGACGTTGATTTCCGATGAATTTATTTGTTATACGTTCAGGTGACGTTTGATATTTACATTATGAACATGAGATGTCGCGGAATATGATTATTTTATATTGAATTATGGATGAATTTGACGCGGATAATCTTACTGACCGAAGCAGGTGTTTGCATAAATATTGTTTGTATCTCGCGGATCGCTGAATATTGGAAAATACCAATATGCGAATTTACAAATGAATCAATAGAGTGTAATATGTAAATGAGGCGTACTTGTAAAGTGTTGCTTTTGCGTTCTATAAGAACAGAGTCCTGCTTTGGCAAATTGCTTTCTCGGAGGAGGTCACCTGAAAGGTACCATGTTTGCCTGAGTTGTTTCTCTTCCGTTTTCCCCCCTTTTCTTTGGTTAAGGACAGACGGCAGTATATTTGCCCGGTTATTTACCATTGAGTAGGAGCGAAAGTCTGTCGAATGGACTGGTTCCTCGCACTATTTTGTTTGGGGTGTCATTCAATATTTTGCTTTGATTGACCTTGTCCGGGAAAGACATATCTGACATTATATTTGATTTGATACTATCCGGGAGATCATGATTACTAGCGAAATTGTTAGCCACGAGAATTGTTAGCCGCGAGTACCTTTTGTTCGTCTGAATAAATGCATAGTATATATTTGATCTTACTCTCAGACTTGTGTTCTTCTATTGATTACGCCTTCTCTGCCAGTATCCTCGCATGCCAGGTTACGACAATCTACCACTGCGAATCCTCGAACCTAGGTCACCGGGAAAACCTCCCGTTACAGTTATGGCGAAGTACACTATATAAATGGATGGAGCTGATAATCGGCTGAAAGAGCAGATCTGAGCAGTGCTAGTATTATCACTTTCGTTAAGTTTGTATGTCACCAGTTTTACGTAATATAGCACAGGAGAGCTACTCACAAGGCAGATAAACCAGACAGAGCAGCACATCACCACTGTAGCTTTAACCGTAACGTATTTTGTAGCGAACAACGGCTTGACCAGGATGAAGTAACGTAACATCGAAAACGTCAGAATATGGTAGATTCCGCTCGCCTGTGTAGCTGCGGATAAATAATACATCAATATATACAAAACTTCTCTCTGCTCACCAGTATATATCATGTATACCAGACATGGAGAAAACAGCAACTGCATAAGATCGGCGAACGCCAGGCTGACAAGCGTGATGTATGTCGGTGAAGTCCTCAGAGACCGCTGACGTAAGATGGAGGTTATCAACATAGAGTTGCTCAGCAAGCCGCAGATGAAAATGATTCCAGTGAGTATTGCAATGACCAGGCTGAAGGCAGAGTTTTTGGTGGTGAATTCTTCCATGATGACTTTGAGCCACACAACAAATGTCTGGTTATAGAACTGTTGTATATTCCTTCTCGGACGTTCCGGTTCCAGGTATACTGAGCAAATTCGGTCCTCTCGTAGTACGAGTGGAGATAGAAAATTGCAAGTCCAGTTTTTGTAGGCAGCACATCTCTATTATTTCACTACTGGGAACAAGTGACCTGGTGTTTGGAGATTTAGCTCATAGCCCGCTGAATTTGTCTTTGATCTTTTGTTTTGATAAATGGGAAACACCACTGTCTGAAATAGTTTAGTAAGCCCCGCCCCCGTAGTAAGCGTGCTATAATTTTCAGAGCAGTGCTATTATTTTCAATTGTACCCGTGAACCCCGGAACACCTGGCACGCTGCCAAGACGCATTCAATAACAAATAACAGACAAGTCAATGCAAATCAATGTCAATGTAAACAATTGTATTCAAAACATCAAAACAACCGTGATCGCCAAAGAAAGTACATGAGAATCATGTCTAGACCAGTGATTTTGAAGTAGGGCCGACACGCGGAAAACTGGACAGAAAAAACTTAAATTTCAATGAAATACATGCATTTCTGTAACAGGATAATTCAATTCAAATCGTCTGTTTGAATGGTCAATAAATCAATAAATGTCTGGAATACGGTAATTTACGTAGTTTCAAAGATCTGTGATCATAAGCATCAAAATTAATAGTTCTTTTTTTTAATTCAGAGTAGAAGAGCATATAAAAATGCTTGAAACTCCACGAAGATAATTCGTTCACGTTACATACCAGTTCACTTTCCGCCGAAATTGAATACACAATTGCTGAACACATTTCCTTGACGCGAGTTGCTGATACCGAATGGAAATTCGTTATCGTTATTAGGCTTACCAGAATGTCCAGCTGGTCATGACTTTTATGGGTACCGGTGCGTTTTCCTGGTCTTCCACTGTTGTTTCACTTTTAATGGTACTTTCCTTGGAAACAGTGCATGATGCCTTTGGTTGTTTTGGTGGGGGCGGCATTAAAGTGTTCGACACTTCGGGCAACATAGCGGGGGATGGCTGTTTATACTTTCGCACACCCTGTATGCTTCTGTGACCCGTAATGGACATAATGATCTGTTCATCAACTCCGTTTTGGTATAGTTGTGTCGCGCACGTACGCTTGCCACGGTAATTAGTGTAATCGCCTTTGAGTCCGCCTGCCGAACAAATAGCACCCATCATCTTCTGGAGTTTGTTAACACCGGCGACTTGTTGGCTGTAACGGATACCATTTCCATCGATGGGTCTTCGGTAAAATTCACCGGCGTTGTCCAAGGCCCCAAGATACGTATGATACATAGCAACCACGCATCGCTCGCCACCATTCCCATGATGCCTTATCACTTTGGGATTCACTTGCTTGTGTTTCAATCCCCCTTTGTAAGTTTTATTATCCTTCCCGTGAAATTCAACGTAGATTCCAACACAATCCTCCCCCAGAATAAACTGATCACATGTAAGATTCCTGTGTTCATCCTTACCGCGCAGGCCGAACAACTTGCAGTTGTAAAAGAGCAGTGTTGATTGTAACGTCGAACTCTGTGTAGTGCCAAACACTCCCAATTCCCAAAGTTTTTCCTCGTCTGCAGGGGAGAGAGGGTCTGCTTGACGTGTAGTAATTCCCAAACCTGCTTTAGTTAGCCTTTTCATTTCAGCGTCCAATACTCTTCTGAATGGAAGGTAAGTATCATCGTGCTCGTCAAGGAAATTCATGCCACGTTGGTTGTTTTCCTTAAAATAACGCAGAAGACCACAGCTGAGAACGTACAGTGATTTCGGCGGATAAGGTGTCCCGTCCTGCTTTCGGGCCTCAACAACGAACTTCGCCAACCACTTATTGATATCGTCAGGTAGCATCTTCGAGAGAGAAGGAATGCTTTCATTCCTTGCTTCTCGCCATTGTTCGAAAACATTTACCGCCCAACGGGTGCTCTTCTCCGTGTTTTTACACTTTTGACCGGCGACAAGCTCTTCTATCTCTCCCTCGGTTAAAGGCTTCCGAAATCTACCGGTATCCTGGTTTTCTGTTTTCTGAATGCCATCTGCGGGTACCGATAGTTTGCTGTTTCCAGGAGACTGTGATAAGATTGTGTTTACGCTTTGCCATTGTGTTTGAATGACAAAGTTTCCCAATTCCTCGTCATGGGCGAGATCATCTGGCTCAATGTCGTACAAATCCAAGCTCTGTGATAATGTCATTCCAGCACGGCTGGCAAATGATGGAATGTCAATTTGTGACAGAACAAAATCCGTCTCCACATCATCTGCCTCGTGTAACATGACGCTTTCGCTGACATCACTTGACCACTCCATCTTGAAGAATGAAACACAATACCGAGGTCAACAGGATTTTAACCCGTCGCGCACGTGTTACACGCGCTAGACTTGATTGACAGCTGTGAGCTAAATCAGTTATAGAACTATTTACGAGAGATTTCCGATTCAACCAATGCGCGGGGCTGGTTTACACTCGGGCTACGCCCTCGTGTAAACCACGCCCCTTGCATTGGTTAAATCGGAAATCTCTCGTAAAACGTACTATAACCATTACAAAACTATAAATGTGTTCCAGAACACCATATCGATTATCATCACTGTCAGCCAGATCATACCATGACATTTGCTAACATCATTACTGTGGATCTATGTCTACTATATCTTCATTCTTCGATGAAACCCATTTAGAATATTGACACTGTAATTGTCAGATACCGTGATCAGGTCACGTCCATCACGTCCATCAGTTAAATGTGCTTACATTTGTGTTCAGTAAATGCTCGCCAGGTAAGATAAACAAAATAATGAATTGCAAAATTACCGTAGTATTTGTAGACGTACGGCTTCATTGAGCATGGATCGTTCGGGATAAATGCATTATTTAATTAGTAGGAAAATGCGACTATTTTCACCTTTGGAACCCATTATTACATTAATTCTTCCACAAAGTCAAATATTGTCAAATATTGTCAAATACAGCATTCAGTATAATTAAGATACTTATTGCGACAGGGACGGGCCACTATACTTTTGTATTAAGAGTATCCACGTAGTGGATGAGTGGGACCTTTTCAGCACTATGTCCATGAGGAGTGGAAGCGGAAGCGGAGAATTGGGGTTAGGGAGCTTCGTGAAATTGGGAACTGCTAGGAACTGGCATAAGGCATTCCAAACGGAGTAACATGGTGCACCGAGTTGGAACTCCTGGGAACTCCATGCCATAATTTTTGGAACTCAGCAAGCAAAGGATGGCTTTTGCCATAACATGCAATGCCATGGAGGGAATGGCATATGCCATTCCAATTAGAACTCATCCCCATCCACATCAGAACACTAAATTGGGCATGGTGTATCCCATTTGGATGACCGGCATATGGCATTCCTATCAAGTAACTCGTGCCATAATTTCAAGAAGCTCCCTTGGGTGATGGGAAAATAAATCGAGTTAACCCTGTCTGGCCTAGGCTTTTTAGGACGTATCCTGGCCTGGGGGGGGGGCGAATTGCTTTCCCCCACCTAATTATTTTTCTTACCCCTTGAGTTAAAGGGCTGAAACTTACCACATTATACCCTTGGGTCAAGATCTACCAGAAAATGTGAAAACAAAATCCAAGATGGCAGCTTTGATGACGCCACAGTGACGTCATTTTCGAAAACGGCATTTTTTTATAGATTTTTCGATCGGATTTTTCGAATTTTTTATTTATGCAATTTCTCCGCAAAAACTGCATGATAAATTAGTAAATATTAATGTGGTGTGAAACAAATTAGTTTTTGTCCACTTTTCATCGCGGAAAAGCAGAAATTTTGAAGAAATATGACAAAAACATCACTTTTCTGGTACCCCACGAGGGCGCCATCTTGAATGATCCTCTGCTCGGGGGGTTATACAAATAGGCTCAAAATGACCCCAATATGATAAACTATAAAGTCAAGGAGATTCACCTCTCCATTTTTTTTGTCGTTTCGGAGATAACGCAAAAAGTTTGGTAGGGGGCCATTTCGCCTCCCCCCCCCCCCTCAAGCCAGGTAGGGTTAATCTGTAAAGCATTTTTAACGTCCCATTTTGAAAGTGATTATGGATGCATTTTATTTGTGGTAATACAACAGGCATGATCTCTCGCCCCAGGAGCACCCCAACTGCTGAATCTCACTCCATTCTGAAATCTTCAGTAATATGCATAAACACTTATGTTGTGCCGGATGTCAGTCTTTTATATTTTTCATCTACATAGTGTGACGACAATTTCGGGGGAAATTCATGCTGTTTAAACAACATAAATCCATATATACTATTTCAGACTCATGAATGGGATCATTTATTATAGAAATAGACAAACTTCTGAACATATTTAATGCACAGGTTTTCGACTCTCATCCTAGAGGCTTCGTCAAAAAATTTAAACATCCATAAATTCGGTCATCCATGGAAAAGGATAAACAATTGGGCAATCTGTATTGGCAATTTTATGAAATTCAAGATCACTTGGTAAAAGGCCCCGGTATGAGAATCGAAAGGTTGTGCCAGGCATAAGTTCACGCGGAGAGAAGCTCAGAAGTTTGTCTATTTTTATAATAAATCCTCATGTTCTTTCCCTATAAGCTCCTGAATATGTATGTGATATA